>CM074195.1:8179786-8470286 GCA_037179385.1 Holothuria scabra | reverse complement strand
CATGTTTTCTTGAAATTTAAGTTCGTTGTTCGTCTAGTTCCAGTTCCGGACTCGCTCCTTGACCGATCACGCGCGCATCAAGTACGTACGTACACGCGTCGTACATACATGCACAGCCCACAAACCTATCGATCGGCGGTACGTACGTACGCGGTCAGGCAGTCATCGATCATGATCAGCTTCCTTAGCAACACATTATTACTATCCAGTATCAGGCGAATGCATACACGTACAAGTACGTACTTTATTAGGCCTATGCATACGTGTGAAAGTACGAGTAGGTAGGCCAACATAATGAACGACTCGACTGTAATGCAACCCTCTGTTACTTTTTTCATCCTGCTCAACTCGGGTCAGGTGCAGAGCCTGTTCTGCAGGCTAGTTCCCGCTGAATGAAGTTATAAAAAAAAAAACTTCTTTCCTGGCATTTAGTGTCCCACAATCCCAAATGCATGTTGACTGCCCGTATGTGCAAAAATAAATGAACCTCCTATATGACTCTATTCATACTAGCTACTGAGAGCAGGGGTACGTGGGCAACCTTTTTGATTGAACGGGCCAGATGTGAGGAATGAAACATCGGGCCTCACCAACGACATTCTGTTGATTTAAAACCTTTAATCCCGAGGACTTTGAAGCAATATAAATCTTTCGTCACAAAAAATAAAATTTTAATACATTAATGTAGTTAAATAATGTTAATCTTATTGGATTAAGATGATGTCATTTCAAGATCAACAAGGAGTGTTTACTTAAATTACAGTGTCCAATGTTAGCACCTCAGTAACAAAGCCACATTTAATAGTAGCTGCTATGGTAGACCTACTGATTAGGAATGTCAATCATACTGAGTAAAGAACTCTTCCAGTTTGAGACAGAACATTTTTGCTCAAACTTCATGCAGTTCATGTGCATAAAATAGATCACCATACCTGATGCGGGCGAAGCGCGCGAAAAGTTTTGCACATTTTAAGAGAATTTTGATTAAAAAAATAAAATAAAAATCCGGAACTCGGGAAAAAAATCAGGCAATGTTTTCACTTATATTTCTAAGATCTCTGCCGGGAAAACACCTATTCTGTGCCCTTTTTTTTTTCTTTTTTTTTTTTTTTGTCGTTTCCTACCCGAATTTTCGACCTCAGAATTTTTTGGGGAGTCTTCTCCTGCCCCGCCTTGTACACCTATGATTCCACTGGTTTGCGACTAGGCTCTACTGCTAAGTTCAAGTAATTCACTGGAAAATTTGGAATTTCACGGCCAAATTTGCGTTTTAGTTTAGACCCGTCAAAAACACGAATCATGTAGATTCATTTCACATCAACCCTTTTACCATGATAATAATTTCTATCACCGCCACGAGTTTTGCAAAATAAGGGGGATATCATCACCCCGTGATAATATTGTCAGACGTAAAGCTTGTCACTATACGTCTCGCAAAAGGAGGGAATTAGAGGGTTCCATAGTTACACTGACAGACGAACTGTACTAGCTATACTAACCTCGTTTAGGTCGAAATGTCGACGTCAAATCAAAACGGAGAAGTTGGGCAGCTACGTTGCGTCAAAGAAGGTCACACGAACCATGGAAGTAACTCCAGGCACCAATGTGCAAAATGGGTTTGTGAGTATCTGATTATATATAAGCATGGAGTTCACCACTCCGAGGCTGTTACTCCATGTCACAAGTGGATAGTGATGATACGCATAATTGGGAACGTCGTTAGTGATCGTTATGCGGCCCGTGGGCCGTAAGTTGCCCACCCCTGAGCTAGAGGGTCATTATGTTTACTACCTGAGAAGTTGGGTAAACTAGAGAACCAAAATATCGGGGTCAGTACAGGGACATCGCTGCCAAAACTAAATCCATACAGGCTGCATGCATTAGTGCACGTTGAGTGAGATGATGTGGACGGTTTCATAGGGCCTGGACGACCCAACATTATGTAGCCCCTGAAATCAACCCACCCCAACCCGACGTAAACACATTCAACACTTTAATTGCAGCGGGCAAAGGATCCCGTCTCCTGTAATTTTCCACCACCTCAGGCATTCCCAATTACCCCGGCTTATTTATAGTTCCTCCTACACTTGACTCGAAGAATCTAAACTCATACTCATCCACTGATAAAACAAATCCCAGTTTATTGTTTAGGGCAGCCGCGTACGCAGGATTTCTCTGAAGGATGGGGGGGGGGGGGTGCAGTATGTTGAGTGATCGCCGGCCTGCGGGACGTCTAAGGGGAGAGTGTCTCCCTTTTCAATGAGCCTGGATGAAAAATGGTGCAAGATTTTCGACTTTGACGGCAACAGTGTTAAAAGTTGAATTGTAATGGTTCATGAGGATAACACTGAAAATTTTGCGTCTTTACATGCAATCTAATGCCATTTACGCGACATTTCGAAGTAAAATTTGTTTTCAAATTTGCATACATTTAGGAGCCAACGTAAAGTACATCCATTGACAAAGGCGAACGGGAGCATTTCATTTTGATGGGTTTATTTTCTTGGTCACAAAACATCATTTGCTATAAGGACTATCTAAGCGGAGCGCCACCATTAGTTGGCGTGCAGCGTAGAGAAAATTTAGAAAATTCAGACCCCTCAGTTGGCCGGAAATAGCATTTTCCAGACTTATGCGAAGAATCAAACGAGCCACTATCTTCTTTTGTCGTTTGCAATAAATTGCTCACTTTAAAATAAGTTTCGAAAAACTGCAAAGTGATCAGTGAGTTAAGAAATACTTTGACCCGAAAAATGTAACTTCGCCCGAAAGATTATCTAAGAGGAGCGCCATCCTTAATTGGCGCGGAGCGTAAAGAAAATTTTAAACAGATGGCCGAAAATTGCATTTTCATACTTGGAAAAAGAATTTAAACAAGCTTTATGTTTAGCTTTTGTTTGCAATAACAAAATAATAATAATAATCAGCAATATATGCGCAGCGATCAGAATATTAACACATAACATGTTATACCCCTTTGATATAAATGGTCTTGATCCTTTTCGGGGAAACTATACAACGGAATTGAAAATATTCCAATGCTTCTCTATTGTAACTCTTGGCTTATTTCAAGATCTGCTGAGCTGATGGAATCAGGGAGGTGTGGTCTAATTACACCTCCCTGATGGAATTGTCTGTGGCCGCTCGAACTTTCGACCGTTAATGATTTTACTCCTAATATCTCTTGCATGATAAGTCCATGCCCCCGTCACTTACGTCTCTACCGACCGGGAAGTAATCTAAGGGATGGGCCACTCCCTTTTAAGAATTCTGGTACAGGTAGATGTCATGGAACAGTTTGAGTGACACATAAAGAACTCTCTCAACGAGACAAAAAGCTCATGAAGAACTATATGCCATTATCCAGTATAAAAATGACCAGTCAAACAGTCAAATAAGGAAAATTCTTTCAAAATGGAGTTTCAAGGAAAGTTTTCAGGGTTCTTTACCTTATATCTGTTATTTTTTTTTTTTTTTTTTGCATAGAGGTGAACTGAAAAATTGGCGTCTGAGTGAAGTCAATCTTCACAAGTTCATGAGAGAACTTTGAAAATAGGATAGGTAAATATCTCTCGATCTCCCTTGTTGTTAAAAAGAAGCAAGTGTTCAAGAGTTCATGAACGGAACGTAAAATATTGTAGTTATTTCAGGTACACAAATGTTTTGAATTGTATTCCAGAGCGTCAGCAAGATTTTATTAAAAAAAAAATAAACAACCGCGCCAAAGATGATGCAATACCTACCTTTAAACAAATACATGAAAACTGATGGACGACACTTGTTAAAACTAAAAACTGCTACAAGAACATTTAGTTTCGAAACGAAGGAAAAGAAAACAAAGAAGGGTACTTAAATCCCTATTGTGATCTGACTAGAAAAATGAGAATATAATAAAAAGCTCAGATTGAAAGTGAAGATTGTGGTTATATAATAACCAGGTTAAATTTCCGTATGGGGTCCTTCAGTAATCCCATTGTTGGCCCATCTAAGGTCCATATTATTTTGCACCCACGATTTCTATGCAGGGGTGGTGGCAAGCTAATTTGATAGGGTTCAAACTTCAAAGCATGACTTGGGTACCCCTTTTCTTCTTTTTTCTTTTGCTTTTTTTTTTCTCTTTTCACATTTTCTTGCGAATAGAGGGGCGGTCACCCCTCCGCCCCTGAAGCGGCCACTTTTTATGAGGTATATTTCAGCCAACCCACATGACCATTTGACCCTTGTGGGATAGTAGGGAGCCCATGCATGTAGGCAAACTATCGGATAAAATATTAGTGAAGTGGTGAAGTGATTAGTGGGTAGGACGCACGGAGAAGTTTTCGCGATTGAAACAGGGTAAAGGCAAAATGGTTCCACCTAACTGACAAAAATGAAAGTAGATTTATCACGCAGGAATTGCTGTTTGTTTGGTGATTACCAGTTGGAAAGAAAAAAGTGTAAATAAGAATCGGCCATGAAGTGATCGTAAGGTGTAATTGTTCGTTATCCAGGGGAAGGGGTCGAAACGGGTGGGGTGAAAGATTTTCACTTTTTTGGAGGAATGAGATGCAAAATAGTGTTATTTAGCGTGTCATTTTTTAAACGTTTAAAAACACATTTAAACACGTTCGGCGACCAACAGGGGCCAACTGATTTTCACGACTACTTTCAGGGGGGGGGGATCCAATGATGATATGTGTTGATAAAAATTTTGAAATATTGCAAGATTAAAAACAGACTATTTATAAAGAGAAGTTTTTCGTAGAGAACAAAAAATACAATAAAAAATGATCTGTCTTCATAGTCTGCAGTTGCGATTTGTCAACGTAAGGATGAAGCTATAAGCTGTCTAGTCTTGCATCTGGCAACTGTGAGGAATTTTTTTACCCGAACAAAATTACAAAATATCCATACAACAGTAGATGACACAGAATTAACGTTTCTTCTCACTTGGAAGACCCCTTCAATGTATGTTCATTCTGGTAAATAATCAATTAAGAAAGGAAAACCGAAGTACTAAACCGAAAGATGAATATTAGCTGTCAAACTCTGATTTCCCCTTTAAGAAAAGGTTAGCCTGTGACGTCATCTAGTATCCGGCATAGTTTTTTATCGCATTGTCACGATACCACAGGCCATCTTTAAGGAGACCTGCTTTCTGTCAGGCTGTATATGGGATAAACATACAAAAGACAGAAGTCTAGGGGAAAAATTTGACCAACATATCGTCAATAGGCAACGAACTATGAAAATAAGCAATGTATATTGCCATAAGCCAAACACCTACAGAGGCATTTCTTTAAGGGTAGTGTGACATCAAAATGGCAAATTTGGGTATTTGATGTAAAAAGCATTCAAAACCAAGAAAATTGCCACAATTCCCATCAAAATCGGTTAAAAGTTGAGGATTTTACAGATTAATTTCCGATTTGCTCTTAATCATGCATAAACAAGAGCTCAATATGCAAATCTTGTGATGTCTACGGAGGGACATACCATATATGGCCACTGTAATCCTTTGTTTTGCAGCCTTCATTTCAAGAAAAGTTGAAACAGTAGCATGTCCTGGGGGTTTTATTTTAAAAGTTTGAACTGTGTCCTTGAAAACCATCAATATCAATCACCAAACCTCAATTATCTGATGAGTAATGAAGAGATAATTAATAAAAGGTTAACAAAAGAAAGTCACGCTGGGCAACACTCAAAATCATAATTTTGCAATAAGTTGAGTCAGAAACAGTCAAACTTTGAAGAGGTATATCTTGAAAATGGTAAAAGATATTGACATAGGAGACCTTGCTCCTTAACAAACTAGCAATTAAATTCAGGGCTTTTTGTTGACATGTCACACTACCTTTAAATTCAATCAACACCAATAAAGGTCAGGAATTCAATCGTTAAGAATTTTTGAACTGATCGCATCATCCATCCAACCCCATGTTTTTCTCTTTACAAAATCCCTACACCAGGTGGCCACAATGACCAAAAGAGGACACAATTCAAGGGATAAGCGATCTATAAAGGAGGGCCTAGGAAATATTTGCCCGTTTACAGGGTGCGATGATTTTTATATTTCTTCCTACATTTATACTCTTTTTTCTGTTAAATATTTTTTAAAGAGAATAGGTCCAAAATGCATAACAACTTATGCCCGTATACTGCAGGCAACGGAACTATTCCCCTTTCCACGGTGTTTGACGTTTGTAGTCTCGTGGTTTTGAATTTGTCAAGCCTGTAGATAGGCTATCTAAGCGTTGCGCCAATTAACGTGCAGGGAATTAAGGCTGCCAATGCCTTCCCCAACGTCACAAGAAATGCTGCTTTCCAGGTCTAATTACTGCATATAAGCAGTGGAAAGCATTGGAAGCGCTACGAGGAGCGAGTGGGTGCGACCCCGATTTTATCCTTGCCCTCCCCCACATGCCCCCCTCCAAAAACAATTAAGGAGTTAACCGAAAAAATGAATAATATACCTCTCTTGAGACTTATTTTTTTCATACAGAGATCTCCTAAAACCTCGGCCTTAGGGAATCCTGGACTTCGACCCCTGGAACCCCACCCACAGGAGAGGGAGCTATGAGCTCGGTTTCGCGTTGAGACCGAAAATTTTTATCCCCTAATTTTTTTTGCCCTTAATTCCCCCTCCCCCATTTTAACATTCTATTGCCACCACTGCATATAAGTAGGGTATAGGGGGAATTTCGTAAAAAGGTGACAATAAGTGCCCAAATATGTGCTCAAGGTTTCCTTCTTGACAAATTGATTTTCAGTCTTTTCCCCTCCCCACAGCTGATCCCGCTCGTCTGGAACCCTAAAGCATGCGCAAATAAAGGAGTTTTTTAGTCCATGGGGTGAAATGTACATTATAATTGTAACACATTCGTATAGGTTAGTTTTTTATACTTAGATAAGGTTTTTCGGCTCATTTTCTACTATCCCGTAAGTCGGGCCGGTCAGGGCGTTTTTCCATTCGTAGTTATTTGCTTTCCCTCCTTCATGGCTAAGGTATAATGACCACCAAGAACATGTGCAGTAAGATTCCAGTTTATAAGTCCTCCGTGTGACTCGGCCACATTTGTAAAACATGTACAACCCCTGGAATGTTCAAATTCTGCAACGCAATGTTTTATGTGTGGGCGTAGTAGCATATGGAACTATGCGGGAGGCTCAATACAGCAGTATGTGTATAGTGCATCCTAAATATTTAAGTTATTTTGTAAATATTATTACTTGGGCAGCACACGGGGAGAACGTTCAACTGCAGGTGAAAACGATCCTCCATAATTAATAAAATTAAAAAAAATGAATAACCGTAGGAAAAAGATGTTAAAGTAACCAATTTTAAGATTTTCTTTGGCATGTTTACAGAAGCAGACAGAAGCAGACTTGGTACGGAACACATTTTCCTATAATTTTAATACATAATAACTACCTGAGCAAAATCTTCCAATTTTGAACTGGCATTAAAATGAAAAAAAAAACTTGATATTTTCAATGCTGTTTTTGAAGTATGTCAATTTAAATTTGTGATACAGATGGAACACCAATTTACAGAAACAAAGTCTAGAATTTGTTCATCATTATCTCTGCCATAAGCAAGAAAATTTTCTTATGAATGTCTTGAGACTGCAGTTGTCACTTTCTTTGTTTAGTGTTGTTATACATAATATTTCACAGTGCGCTGAAACACTTTCAAATGTTTAACTAACGAATCAATCAAGGTATTTGGATCTGGTTGGCGTGTATTCCCTGCTGTTTCCCGCTAGTCTTAATCTTACATACCATGTAGTGATCTCGTGAATTATGTGTCAAGTCACCACTCGAGAAGACGTCCAATCAAGAAAGACCTTTTTGAGCGGAGAGCTTTTGACGTAGCAAGTAAACTAATAAATTCGCTCCTTAATGTTGTCGAGTACGAAGGAACGCCGGAGAATGGTTTCTTGCGCATGCCGTCCGCCTATTTATCGAACGGTTTGCGATGCTCATCCAAAGACTACGTACGGAAAATTATCATAAACTACCTACTGTAGGCAACGTAATTGAACGGGCGTCGGCGAAAAATAATCTGCAGACGGTTTTTATCTGTGGAAATTTCTCAGTGTTTCAGTTGGAAGGGATTGCTTTTTGTGAATTTAAAATTTTCGGCGATGCTAGAGTATTTCACATCTACGAGAGGAGATTTTGAAACGTTGTCCTGCGTTACCGGTAAGATTTGTTTCATGTTTGATTCCATTTTTAATGAATAACCGGTGAGGATCGTTTATATCTTCGAAGACTAACACTTTAAACGCAGACTTAAATTATATCTGCACCAAGTGTATGAGATGAGGCTTGACAGTAAACTTATGGAACATCCAACAGGATTAGTCTCGTGAATACGTCAGAAGGCTATTTGAAAAGGAGTCTATACTAAGCCGATAAGTGCTACGATGAACCTGTTGGAGAGCATACATCTTTGCTGATGTGAATAGTCTATATTGCTTTGTAATTGACACAAAATATTTAATTTGTCACTTCCGGTGTAATCATTAAAATTTATGAATCAATCATTGATACATACGAATGTGAATCTTGTTATACAACCACCTTGAAAGGCTGAGAGTAACATAGTCTGTATGATGTCACGTGACATTTAAAGTTATTATCAATTAAGCAAATGCCGTCGGCAACCAGTATAGAAGTATTGAGTACAATGCTTTGTAAATCGAAATGAAAAGTAGGCCTCTAACAGCCTAACTTAAAATAGAATCCAATCAAGTTGACACTTGATATTTTGTCACCTTATGTGAAAGCAATATGTGCACTCATCTCGTCATTCTGACTGCTGAAAATACTGGAACACTCAAGTGCTTTCACGTTTTACTATATATGTATCGCAGTGTACTTATTTTTTATTTATTTTGTATATAATGAGTAAGAATTCGAAGAAATTTTCAAGCAAAGTTGCACTATTGTCACGGTTCGATTGCAAAGTAATTGTGATTGAAGATTCGCTTCTGTGGCTTTGCGATTTTGATTACCAAAGCGCTAACGATTCGTTTTTATGTGTTTTTTTCCAAAGCGGGGCTTAAAAGGGCAATTGATTTTTCATGTGTGCATTTTGCTTTCACTATGGAACGATGGTATTCAGGTGGCAAGGTATAGAGAGAGACAGTGACAGAGCTAGAGATTTTGGTTAGAGGGGACGAGAATGGCCAACAGGAGAGCGATAACACAGGTAGTTAAAGCCCTTACGAGGGCGACGGCAGGCATTTTTGGTGTGCCAAGGGGCACCTGTCCCCCCCCCCCCCCCTCCCTGATCATATGGATCCTCTGCCACTGGAAAGAAGGACATTTTGGTGAAGGTTTTAATGGCGGGATTTTTTTTTTTTTTTTGGAAGAATGATAATACATTCTGTTCTATTAATGAGAAAAAATTGGACACTTCGTTTCAGAACTAATCAAAACGTGTCATTTATGTGATATCTGCATGAGATCACAAATTCCTGGTAGATAAAATCAGCATTTAAAGTGTAAATGTGTACCTCAAGTCAACAAAATCAAAAATATATATTGAACAGCATCAAAAAAAGAATTGTAACAGTCCAACCCTCATCTTCATTGGACTCCAATAAAACATGACCGCTGATTATGGATTCGGAACATTAGCTTTCATTTACATATTCAATTTAACTGGCGTGGAGATAATTTACTGCTCTCGGTCTTCAACAGAGTCCATGTCGAGTACACATTATAGAGACACTTTAATGAAATTAGAAAGAAGTAAAATAAGCGGGGTAGGTAATTCGTTGTCGCATGGAATTATGGGACACAGCGGGGGATATACAACCCGAGCTCAACACATGATGTGATGAGGTCCAGCCAAACATATTCTTCTTGTTGTTCTGTATATGGCAAAGTCAGTCAATCTAAAGTTCAAGAGAAATGGGTCCAAACTTTTTTGAAGCAACAGCTAAATCTCACAATTTTCTTCTTTTTTCTCTTCGAAGTATCTTTTGTAATATATTAGTACCTTTAATATTAATCAACCAAGATAAACTAATTAGTGTCCCCCAGTAAATTTTTATTTCTCAAGAGCCAATCATAAAACAGGACAGACTTCTGCCCTACTTCATATTGGAATGACTACATTTCCCCTTCACACTGCAGTTAAAGGGGGACAATCAGACGGAGTTTGACAGAAGATAATTAAATTTTGTTCCAGCTCCTCATTTTCATTTTTCCATCCTGCATTGATTGTTTACCAGGATATAGAAACATTTAAGAGGTCTTTCAAGTTAGAAGAAACGTTAATGTTGTGTTAATTACCGTTAAATGAAAGAAATTTCTGAGTATTTGTGGTGAAATAATCCATACAGATGGAAAAACTATAGCGTCACCTACTGTCACGACGTTTGTCGTTTTTTGTTAGTTTTATGTCAATGTACAAATGTGGTGCAGAGAATTTAGGATGTGAAGGATTGTAAAACAAACTCTGAGTGCCGAAAAAAAAATAAAAAAAAAAACTGCGGTTAATCAACAAATGTGATAGCTCAAATCCAACATGTCCAAGACCTTTATACGTTGGGGCATATCGGATCGACTGCTTTTTAAATCCTTTGCATATATATTGTCGTAGTATGTATGTATGTTTGTATGTATGTATGTATGTATGTATGTATGTATGTATGTATGTATGTATGTATGTATGTATGTATGTATGTATGTATGTATGTATATATGTATGTATGTATGTATGTATGTATGTATGTATGTATGTGTGTGTATGTATGTATGTATGTATGTATGTATGTATGTATGTATGTATGTATGTCTACGGACGATTTACCAATATGACTGCTCTTATGGCTTGGGCGTCAAAGTTTAGACTTGCTCAAGTAGAACACTATCGACAGCCTTACGAGATACATATAAACATTTCCACAAAATTTAAGTTCAGATGCAATTCAACAAACAGAATGAAGTAGAAAATGTGTCATTTTTCTCCCATTTCAATTTGCATTTGGTCTGAACTGTTGCAGTTTCATAGTCAAGTTGCACAAATAACAGTAGTCCCGGCGGTGGCCATGCACTTGGTAAGCCTATACGAACGTTGGGAGAAATGTTGGTAACGTGTTCATCTTAAAAGGGCGTAGGCACGATTTAATCTTAGTGGGCACGAATACTGAGGTGATGAATGGGCACTTTTCTGGGCTACCTGTCGTAGGAGAAAGGCGTCACTTTTGACTTACACGGGTAGGGCACATGGTACCTCTCTATAAGTTTCCTCTTTTCTTCCTTTTCCATTTTTCTCCGTCTTTTTCTTCTTCTTTTCCCGTCATTTTTGGGTTGGGCGGCTGAAAGGGACGACCACCCAATCTTCCCTGGCTACGCAGTTGTAATTTTTCCGTACATATAGCAAGACCATGCTAGAACATTTCACTTGCATCAACATGGATCTAATGTGTATCAGGAAACACTCAAGCTGTAAGCTGTAAATGTAACAAGCCGAGATTACTGACAAGAAGTGTGATAACACAGATCCTCAAAGTTGTTTATACTTGTGACTAGGCAACAGTGATTCACTTGGCAACATCAATGCTGGTAGGCTGGTAGAAAAGTTGCTGTTTTGAAAGAGAAACTCAAAGGAGGGGGTAAAATATGAAGTAGGGAGTTTCTACCAATGAATTTTATCTTACTACCACAGGACTTCAATTTGGTTCCAAAACTTTGCAATAGTTTAATCTTTTACATGATTACGTAATATGGGAGAGATTGCAAAAAAAAAAAAAAAATCAAGATCTATTAGGGTAGTGAAGGGGAACGTGTCATGGTTACGTACTTGAACAGGAACCATATAAAAGACGGTACCGGCCATGTATCGGTACTAGCCATGAACTCCATGGGCATATTCGTATCAGCACTGGGGTAGCCAGAATGTTCGTTTGGCGTGGAAACTCAAGAGCCTGCTCAACGGCCTGGGGAAGAGTGCTGAGGGGAGGGTGTCCTGTCAAGTTTCAGACGTTGAAATCTCTTGCAACATTTAGCATCATTTGATGGCAATTTTTAGTCCCTTAAACAAAGTATTTGTTAAGAACTCGAAGGGCATGCTCCCTTCCCCCTCCCTCTGGTTATGCCGATGCATATTAGAAATATGATGTTCTTGATCTATCACCAGTCGGATCAATTTATTATAAACAACCTCTACAAACTTAACTGAAATTTGATGCAGTCAAGACAGCCAAAACTGTATGCTACTTATTGAATTTATATCTTTTGTTTATGATAAATCCCAGAATTGTTCTAACTCACGCACGAGTGGCCTTGCTGGTCATTTATTCGGATAGACTTCAAGGCGTCGTTGACATATTTACAATTTATGATTAAGTTCAAACAGTCAGATAATGTAAAATTGTTTGTTTCTTGATAATGTTTCAAATTCAGAGTTAATAAAATCTTACATTCGTTTCACTTGAAGACTTTATCTTGAGTGGAAATTGCTCAACGCAACTCTGATCATTTCTTACACTTGTACATGGGATGATAATATCATGGAAGGAGAGAGTTGCTGTTTTACATTGCAGATATAATTGGATATCAAGATTCAACAAACAGCGAAACACACGTTGCTGTTTGGTATATTAAAGGGCCAAACCTCTCACCCCAAACTACAGTTTTGGTACGCCGGGGTACCGAAATTTTCAATTGGTTCAGCTCTTTGATTGACAGCTTATTCAAACAATGCAGAGTACCAAAGCTTTTAATACACAGCATGAATGGTACTGAGAGTGTTTTGATTATATAAATTGAATTTTTCTGTACTCACCTTGAACAGTTGAAGCAATAAACTGAGATTGTATCTGGATGAGGATAAATTTCAGACAATTGTGGGAGGGGCTTAAGTAAGAAGGTTAGGTACTGTTTGGGGTGAGAGAACTGGGCTTTTAAGGACAACTCCCAAACAGTTTTAGTTCTCCTAACTTAAAGGGAAATATTGTGTTTAAAATGCTCCAACATAGCATTCAAAGTAAATAGCTCTAGTCATTTTTAAATCATTTTGTCACAACAATAAACTCCAGCAATAGCTTCATCTCCTCAAAACATTATGCAAAAGAAGAGTTATGGAAGTTGCATCTTTTGAAATGTTGAAAGTTTGGGTGAACAAATTAATCTTGAGCAACAAACAACTGAATTTTTATCTGAAGGAAACTTATTTCTTGAAAAGAAGGCTACCATACTGCCTTATTTGTAATTATTTATCACTCTTTGCCAATAAATATTTGTTTTGAAAGGATGAGACTTCCTTGTAAAACAAACGCAATATTTTCCTCTAAATTTCGCTTATGATTTCACCCCTTCCCTCAACAAGATTTCTTCTCCGTGCGTAGCTTGTTGTGGTGCTAATAAGGTCATATGCTGCCGTGCATACGGGACCATCACGCGCCCTATGTAGGCCTAATATGTGACACCATGTAAGATGCTAGAAACATATAAAACTTTGGTTCATCTGGTTTGTGATTGGCGGTACCTCTAAGCAAAGGGATGGTCATATTTCTAAAACAGAACGACTGAACGAGACATGCTGATTCGTTCTCATATAAAAAACAAGCAGCCCTGCGAAGGGTGTAGCCAGTCTATGTGCTGAAAGGGGTGACACAACTTTTAGGGCAGGCGCGGAAAAGACCGGTGATAAAAACACTAAAATGTTTAAAGACAATCGTAATTCAACGGCAGTTTAAATTTCACCCCAAACAGTATACAAGTCCCCAACGTGTAATAAAAACTCTCAGTTCAGTATACATGCTGTGTAAAATGAGCTTCTGTACTCTGCATTTTTTAACTAACTGTCAATAAAAGAACTGTGCCAATTGAAAAATTTCTAAGGACTACTACACCAAATGTAGTTTTGGGAGAAAGGATAAGCCCTTTAATATTTACATTTTGACTAAATGATAGGCGAACATGATCTGACATGTATCATGCCCCTGCACCCCTTTCATTTCTAGTCAACCCTTGTAAGTCAACCCTCCTTAAATGCAACTATCTTGCATATTTGATATCCTGTTGCAGATAATTAATATATCTTTAGTTCTGTCACGCATATAAACCTACTTGTGCTGCCAGACTACGTTTAGCTTAACGAAATTATATCTACGCTGCACGTACTTCCAAACGAATACGTAAAATGTGTCATGTACGACACTCTTCCAGCTGCCCGAAATACAATAACTGATACATGAATATTTATGAAGTCAAAAAATAAAAGAATGCATTTTATGCAATTCTAATAGTCTGCCGCATGTTATGATTTTATATAACTGTATAATATGGGGTGGAAAGGCCGGCTATTTCAAAGGTTGGTTGCCTACCCGGGACCAGACAGCTAAGGTGCTGGCCGGCGATTAATTGAATTTAAAGGGGGTGGGCAAAGAGCTCTTAGAGCCCCCTGGTATAGGAAATGAACACTGTAATGCATGCTTCTAACCTTGGAAGAAGGTTTATAGCGACCCCTGAATACGGATTTAATCGTTTATTGGGGATCGCTTATCCAGTGAACAATGGAGCAATACATGACAGACCAATGATGTAAATGGTCTGAGGGTTGGGAGGTTGGTCAGCTTTTGTCCTTTAGTGGACGTAATGGCTTCTACGGGAAGCAGTTTAAAGTTTGGTTTTGCCGAACGGCCCTTTGTCAGAGGTTCGGGAGGACTTTAGAATACGTATTGAAGATCGCTTATCTATTCGAATAGAACTCGATCAAATGAACAACTTGTCAATTACTGATGCGTAAGCTCGAGGAACGTTCCACATGTCCACGTTGTAACTTTTATTTGTAAGAAAGAAAATATCCTTTCCTGTACACTCTAAAAAACTAGTCAGATTTGAATAGGATCTAATCAATGGGGGCACGAACCAGAATCTTGTCAAACATTTGACTAGATTCGACTCATAATGAAACGAATAGTTTTATTTTTTTACCAGTTCTAGTCAATTTAAAACAAATCTTTTCAAATATTTGACAAGATTCCGGCTCGTGCCTTATTTGACTAGATGTGTTAGAGTGTATGATTTAAATGAAAACGTCTTAATTTAAACCAACCCAGTTAGCAGCATGAATGTCATATTGTTCATTTTAGTCTCACGTTCATTTCAGTCACATGATAAAAGCGTCTGACAAACAAATCCCTCTACCAAGGTAAATTACAAACAATAAGAAAAAACGAGTTGATGAAATAAATTTCGCACAGTCTGTGGGCGTAGGTTTCAAGATCTTATATTTAGCACTGCCTGCATACATGACGTCAACCAGGCTACATCATTGACGAGATGATCAAACTAACTTTGTAAACAGGCATTTCAGTGATAAAGATAAATGGACGTAATAACTAAAAGGTGATTTACAAAACTAGACACTGGAACACCCGGGATCAGCGGCAAACCATTCCTTGAACCCTTGCGCGACCATTAATATTGGAAACTGTGGCTGGAAAATTTTTTGTCGTTAGAATATCATATACCTTTGCTTATCGTAAATATCGTACTTTTTCATATCTGAGTTTGAAACTTACGCCTAAAGTGACCATCTTTCGTCATTCCGTTCTTTCTCTGACAACCATGTTTGATGCAAATCCGAACTACATTCTCCAGAAACGGTTATATGTTTTAAAGGTTTAACTCAACATTCACCTGTGACAAACCAGGAAGGTGCACCTCCCTGGACAAACTAACCTTGTTCAGTGCGTACTCCGCTCCTGGAGGTTGGCCGAGATCGTGTTTAGTGTCTTTTCTTTTCAACCATTCAGAAACGGCACCATGTATGACATTCCTATGACGTAGAGGTCTGAAGAACAAGAGACTAGTCAGTGAATGGCAGATATTTATCACTCCAGATAGTTCAAACAGAGTGTTTTTACTGAGGACACATGCAAGCCCCCTTCTTTCTTGACATGCCAAAAACTGTATTACTGTACTACATATAGCCAGCTGAGAAGCTTCTGTTCTGATGGCCGCCATTCTCGGCTGTCGGGAGGCTAACCATTTATGACGTCACGTGAAAACACTCTGATGCAAACCTTCTTACTTCTAGCCCCAAACACAACTGTCTAGTTAGTTAGTTAGTTAGTTAGTTAGTTAGTTAGTTAGTTAGTTGGTTAGTTGGTTAGTTGGTTAGTTGGTTAGTTGGTTAGTTGGTTAGTTGGTGTTAGTTGGTGTTAGTTAGTTAGTTAGTTAGTTAGTTAGTTAGTTAGTTAGTTTAGTTAGTTAGTTAGTTTAGTTAGTTAGTTAGTTAGTTAGTTAGTTAGTTAGTTGGTTAGTTGGTTAGTTGGTTAGTTGGTTAGTTGGTTAGTTGGTTAGTTGGTTAGTTGGTTAGTTGGTTAGTTGGTTGGTTGGTTGGTTACAGTTAGTTAGTTGGTTAGTAAGTTGGTTAGTTGGTTAGTTAGTTAGTTAGTTAGTCAGTTAGTTAGTTGAAGTTAGTTGGTTAGTTAGTTAGTTAGTTAGTTAGTTAGTTAGTTAGTTGGTTAGTTAGTTAGTTGGTTAGTTAGTTAGTTAGTTAGTTAGTTAGTTGGTTAGTTGGTTAGTTAGTTAGTTTAGTTAGTTAGTTAGTTATAGATTAGTTTAGTTAGTTAGTTAGTTAGTTTAGATTAGTTTAGTTAGTTAGTTAGTTAGTTAGTTAGTTAGTTAGTTAGTTAGTTAGTTAGTTAGTTAGTTAGTTAGTTAGTTAGTTAGTTAGTTAGTTAGTTAGTTAGTTAGTTAGTTAGTTAGTTAGTTAGTTAGTTAGTTAGTTCGTTAGTTCGTTAGTTAGTTAGTTAGTTAGTTAGTTAGTTAGTTAGTTAGTTAGTTAGTTAGTTAGTTAGTTAGTTAGTTAGTTAGTTAGTTAGTTAGTTAGTTAGTTAGTTAGTTAGTTAGTTAGTTAGTTAGTTAGTTAGTTAGTTAGTTAGTTAGTTAGTTAGTTAGTTACTTAGTTAGTTAGTTAGTTAGTTAGTTAGTTAGTTAGTTAGTTAGTTAGTTAGTTAGTTAGTTAGTTAGTTAGTTAGTTAGTTAGTTAGTTAGTTAGTTAGTTAGTTAGTTAGTTAGTTAGTTAGTTAGTTAGTTAGTTAGTTAGTTAGTTAGTTAGTTAGTTAGTTAGTTAGTTAGTTAGTTAGTTAGTTAGTTAGTTAGTTAGTTAGTAAGTCGAACAGACCAATGTCTTTTTCCTGTAGTGGCTGGCTTGTTTCCCTACTCCATATACAGAGCTTCACGCACAACGGCAGTAGGTTCCATTTTTAGAGACTTTGGTATGACTCGACCTGGGAATTGAACCCGGGCCTCCCGGCTGAGAAGCGGATGCTCTTACCGTTAGACCATACACGCGGTCCCCACAACTGCCTAAACAGTTTCAGTATACAGGTATATGCTAGGTAATATGAGTTCCCCTGCATTATTTTAATTTGGTGTCAATTAATCAAAAAGCTGTACCAATTGATAATCTTGGTAGACTCTTGGTAAAATCGTAGTTTGGTGTGACAAATAACGACCTTTAAGTTTTATGTCCCTTCAGGACCGTAGCATGATTTGGGAAATAAGGCCATGTCGATGGTAAAGATTCGCTATAGAGTAGAAAGAAGGTGCGGAAAAAGACCCAAACTCGGCTCACGTCTTAGCTGATAACAGTCACCGTACTATGAGAATAAGACGTGGCGGGACGGGACTGAAAGTTAGGGCTGCAGTCCTCAATTGACAAACCGTTTGCTGAACAGAGCAGACCTCTGTGCCTCAGTCGGGCAGAGATTATGCCCTGTTTGGGGATCTGGAGTCAGGCAAAATGTCACCGCCTCCCTTGAGAGAAAGAGTCCCGTACGGTTATGGAATATCGACTCTCGACTATCAGCGTCGCATGATTGGTATGATATGGACCTTATTACCCTCATGGAGGTTCTTTTGACTTGAAAGTGGTGGTCGGATAAGTTCAGTTTGAAGAAGAAATGATCTGGAGTTTTAAAGTCAATTTTTATAAATGAATGTTTAGAATTCCTTATACCGGTCTTGAGAATGTTATCCTTTAAGGAACGTCGTAACTTGACCTAAACAAACTCTTCGGATCATAACCCAGTGGGAATCCTAAATTGTCCTGCAACTATTCCCCACCCCCATACAAACTCTTGAAAACCATTTCCGTATCATTTCGTAGATGCGAACAGGAAGTCCGAGATAGAAGAATGTATACGCCATAACTTTGGAGATTTCCCTTCCTCATTCAAACGTTCACACATGTAATGCAAAGAAAAATAATACATCATTTTTTCTTCCTCAGATGTAAATTGCACACACCACGATGGGCATTGGCGAAACTTTGAAAGACGTGTTACAACGATTGATCAGGGTCCGAGAGATCGAGCCCGAGAGTAGCGGAGAGTTTCCGGAAAGTGGCATTCCTGGACGCATGGCAAAATGCCTGAGTACCTTAGATCTAATATCTTTGGGTGTTGGAAGTTGTATGGGGACAGGAATGTACGTGGTATCTGGAATGGTAGCTAGAGAAATGGCGGGGCCAGGAGTCGTCCTGTCCTTCCTGATAGCTGCAGCAGCGTCCCTTCTTTCAGGTGAGTACAAGCATTGGTAACGGAACTGTGAAGGGGAACTGAAGTCCAGATAAGCAAATACTGGGTTAAGGGGTTTTATGTTTCGTCTTTGAACATAGTAATTGTATTCAGAATGCTTCTCACACTCATTATAAATATACTTTAAAAGCAAATTTTATTATTAAATTTCAAAGAGCCGTCTGGTAAGCCTTCTCATAAGATTTCCAAATAGACCGTGATTGGCGGCACATTCCTCTTCTATAGAACAAAGGTTTTAGAGTGTCGATGGGCACTATTTAACAAGAAATTTCGTAACTAGCTCACGATAGTCCTAATCTCTAACCTAATCCCTAACCCTAACAAAGAATACAATCGATACAATACCATTGCAATAATCAATCACGAAAAACCTTATTAAACAGTGCGCATCCATCCCGGTAGTGGTGTAAACGTCTGAAACGGGTAGATGCGCACTGTTTAACAAGGTGCTTCGTGATTGGTTGTTGCCACTGTATTGCATCGATTGTATTCTTTGTTAGGGTAAGGGATTAGGTTAGGTTAGGTTAGGTTAGGGATTAGGGCTATCGTTAGCCAGTAAGGAAATTTCTTGTTAACAGTGCGCATCGTCCCACTACCGCCCTCCCCACTTTACTACACTTTGATTTATAGTGCCAGAATATTGCAACGTTTGAAGGATACAGAGTCTGAAAGCATTCGGATATCGCATGCATTTGTTCAAATGTTCCCTCAGTATTAAGTTTCTCTGTCAGGACATGCTTGTTGTATTTTATGTCGGAATTGTGTTTTGTTTAAATACTTTTTTAATAAAAAAAATTGTAGTCTTCATTCATATTGAATGGTTTCATCAGTAATTCTGAATCAAGAGGTGTATTTGTGGCATTTGCTTAACATCGAATCAGGACAATAAAGTGTACCTCAAGTCACAAAAATCAAAAATACATATTAAACAGCATGACAAATGAATTCTAATAGTCGAAGCCCCATCTTCATAGGACATTCTTTACCCGAGGTATTAAATGTTGCAATTTATTCACTTAAAACAAACTAGCTCGTTGCGCAATAATTTGTGATTTTCTTGTTTTGTAACTTACATTAACTGCTTTATTTCCTTTTCAAATTGAAAATGATTTTATAGCCTTGAACACTTCCAGTGTTTGCTTGAGACAAATGACATCGCAAATTATTGCGCACAATGTATCATTTTCATTTGAATGAATAAACTTCAACATTTTATATCTCCGCTCAAGAATGCCTATGAAGATGGGAGTTGGACTGTAGGAGTTCATTTTTCATGCTGTTTAATATATATTTTTGAGTTTTTTACTTGAGGTACACTTTTAATAGAGATAACAACTCAGGGGATAAATGGTGGGAGTTGCAGATCAGATGTGCTGCATTTGGCCGAAGCGACATGAGAGAAAACTGATAATAACAGTATTATATGTGCAAGAATTAATGTTAAAGCTTTACACAAAGTTTGATTTGTGTTTGAAAGATTACCACCACCACCACACTGCCTGAAATAGTAGGCACCTCAAAGTTTCCTTTGTTTAAAGATTAAAATGACCAGTAATCGATACTAGCCATAATTGCAACAACTAAAAATGTTGTCTACAAACCGTTTATGAGACTCATTCAAAGTGGTATGAAGCTCCCGAATTGGTGGTGTAGACTGTTTTATTAGTACGGTTGTGTATATTATTGGGACTTCAACGACGATACATCGAATCAAATAATGGTCGACATGCATTAAATCCGGTATCATATTTCATATTTTGTTTGAAATAGATGTTGACAACTTTCAAAACCTCCGTCAGGTTTAAATCTTTATTACTCATTAGTTTGATTGAAATAAGTAACGCTAGTCGCTGTCGGTGTTGTTTTTCCTTTAGAGATAACTTTCGAAACATAATTTTTAGATTCCAGTTAAATATGTCATATGCTAAATTTGGGTTCAGTGACCCCGCCTTGTATTATTTGGGACGATTTAGATGAAACAAAAAGACAAACATTCCTCTTTCGGTTGGCATTGCTTTGGTTTTATTGTGGAACTAGAATGTTTAAGTTATATAGAGAGGTACAATGTACTATTAACACCTACCTGTTGCAACCTCTTGTGCACAGTAGTAGGATGGCAGCCACGCTTCACGATGCATGAACTTTTTTCTTTATATTGAAAGTGAAGGTTTTCTCTGTTATATTTTTAGTAAATGCGTTGTCGCCACTTTTATTAAAAACAGGTTTGCGATGTTTTTACTCCTAATAAAATAGGTCAGTAGGTATAGCGGCAGAGCTAGAGATTTTTGTAAGTGGGGTGAAAATGGTCTGCAGAGGCGCTATTAGCAGACTGTGAGTTCGCCGGCCAGTCAGTAAAGAGCGCCGCAAAAAATTTCAGTCAGGGGTTTGGTCTGACGATACCGACTTTCCGTCACTGAGTGGATAGCAGCAATTTCTAACGTGACAATTTCACAAATGGGCTGGTGACATCCCATTATCATTTGGCCCCTGTGGACTGGGGGTTGTAGAATATGCCCACGGTATTTACCGCCTGTGGTAAGAGGCGACTAAAGGGAAACCAAACTTGAACTTGAAGCAAACTTGAAAATGGATTGAACTTTTTATCGAGTTGACTGACACTAATAAAACATTCGTGTTGGTGTGTTGTTAAATCTCATCTATCCAACTAACTAACTTACCCATAATCATTTGAAGGTAATCAACACTTGTTTCAATAATGTTTCGAAGTATCACCTGAATTCTACGAACTTTGGCTAACTTCCATGTAGCGTATTATTTATAATGTGTTAGATCATGAAAAATTATTGTGTGTCGTAATCAATAACTCATTCTCGGTGAGTTCTATATTGAGTACCTCGTCAAGTGAATTGAAACGGAAGCTCGTATGAGAATACCTAATACAGATTGCGATAAACTGTCGTTTAGGTTTCGGTCTTCTTCTTGTTGAGTTAATAACCACGGTGAGCAACTATTATTTGTTTACGGATATCCGTCATTGTATAGTCGAATGAAGGGGTTCCCCTTAACCTAGTAACCTTTCAAAGTCAGGAAAGTTCTGTTGCAACTCTCAACAACTTTGACGTTCTTCGTTACCTCCACAAGATGAGACTAGACTCTAAAATCAAAAGACTTCATTAAGTTACTCTCTAATAAAGTTTCACTTCTAATGGAGTGGCTACAGTGAACTCATTTACAAGAAAGGAGCAATGGAATAGGGAAGACTTGAACCGATAGGTTGGAAATTGGACCGTAAAACTCCATCTAAACTAACAAACTAAAAAAGAGTGACCATTGAAGACACTCGTAGAAAAGTGAATTTTTCTTCCTCCTTTTTCACTCTTCTTGGACTGAATTAACAATCTAATGGAGTGACTTCCCACTGTTCACTCGATTAGACAGTGACTAAGTTAACTCTTTTGATTTTAGGGTGTAGACAGAGTACTAAAAACTTAAGGGTCACAATCCCGAACTAAAGTAGAGGTCTTTAATCTTAAGTGATGGTCGGTATTTCGAGAACGAAATCAGGGCCGTTATCCCGAAGAGAGAATAAGGTCATTAACCCGAATAAAAAAATAAGGGTCGTTATTTAAATGATGGTGCTGGTCATGTGACAATGGTGGTTTCTGAAATAAAAACGACAATTATTCTTGATTCGGAATAAGGACCCTCCGGAATGTCGAGCCTTGCTTTCAACTCGGAAAAATGACCCTTCGGAAAAACGATCTTTCGGAATACTGATCCAAATGATGTATTCGGAATAATGAACCTTCGGAGTAACGGGCCTTCGGAGTAACGACCCTTCGGGTTAATGATCAGACTGCAGAAACAACGGTGAGATCCAACAAATTACTTTTTATTTCGTTTTCAAGTAACTGTAATGATAAAGTTCCATGGCTTACAAATTGCATATCCAATGTAAAGTAATGAGACACCTCCTAAATGAATATACTAAGGAAAACATTGTCACGTGACTCCCGAGAGCAAATCATTTAACAGGGTGGACTACCCTCAGTACCCTGTTACTTCACTAATCGAAGTTGGGGTGACTGTCGGCATTTCCCCTCTAAAGTCATCTAACTGACCGCGTGTTAGGTCTAACGGTAGAGCATTCGCCTCTCCCGCGGAAGACCCGGGTTCGATTCCCAAGTCGAGTCATACCAAAAACTCTAAAAATGGAACCTACTGCCGTTGTGCGTGATGCTCCGCATAAGCAATGGAGTAGGGAAAACAAGCTAGTGAGACACATCTGGAAAAAAGACCGTGTCCGACTCGACTTGAACCAATAGGTTGGAAACTGGGCCGTAAAACTCCATCTGACTAGCTAACCAAAGTTACGGTGTGTACATTCTTCTATCTCGGACTTCCTGTTCGCATCTACGATATGATACGGAAATGGTTTTCTAGTGTGTGCATGGGTATGTGGGGGTGGGGAGGAGTTGCAGGACATTTTAGTTTGTCGTTGGAAGTCTATTGTTCTCACTGGGTCATGATCCCAAGATTGTATTGTTTATTTCAAGTTAAAACATTCCATGCAGGATAAGCCAGCCACTGAGCCACAACTGGAAAAAGGACCGTGGCCGGCTCGACTTGAACTAATAGGTCGGAAACTGCCTGAGCTGCAAAACTCTAACTAACTAACTAACTAACTAACTAACTAAATAACTAACTAACTAACTAACTAACTATCTAACCAGCTAACGAACTCACATGGTACCCGAAAAGATAATTTATTCTCGATGGCTTCTAATCCTATAGTCCTAGTAGACCACCCTAGCCATTGTGTCGTTGAGTGTCAGAGTGGTAAACAGTATTACATCTGCTGCGCACCAGCGTGATTCACATTGTGCATGGTTTCAAATCCCGCTGTATGTGGGTTTCTTATGGGTTGCTCTGACTTTCCCCCACTTAGCATTAGGCTTGCCAATGATATCCTTTGTACAGTCGTTTTCGCGCATAGCCTAAGCACCCTTTGGTGGAGCAGTTAACTAGGCGGCGTTCCCCTTATTTTACCCTAACTTTATTCCATTTGTCTTCCTTCCAAACGAAACTTGTGACAGAATATTCTGCATGTAAGATAATGTCTTCTTAATTAGAATCTTACTAGATTAATGGAAAATGCAGTAACCCCAGTTTAGATTACTGAAGTAGACCTCTTTGTTTCATGATTGGATCTTGAGAATCATGTAACAAATTTTTTTCTCTCTCTGTAATAAAATTTTCCAAGAGACACTACTTATTCCACCCTGGACATTCATGTCTTGTAATATCATGAAAGACACTTGGTAGAGAAATACGAGAAAATCTGTGAAATTTAGTTGCTACTTTGAAACAAGCGTAGGCAACTACTTTTGAATGATCGTTGCTTAGGATTTGATATGAAATATTTGGGTCATCAAAATGAACAATGACAGAGAAAAATACATAAAATGGAGGTATTCTATTTTCTTTCCAATATTAATTACCGGTACACTAGTAAAACGAGGAAATGGCCCCTTTAAATGGATTTGGCTATAGACTGATTGATATAAAGTTCAGTTGAAGCGGTTTGCACGAAGATAGATTTGATTGACACAAAGATCTTTCACACAGCTGCTTGAATCGTCCTTTATACGACAGGGTTGGTAACTTGTCATACCACACTCAGACAACAGGGTAGTGGGGTTTCTTAAATTGCACATCTGCATTGTTAAGTGATTAGAGCATCCGACTTCCAGCCGGAAGGTCTCGAGTTCGAATTCTGGTCGACTCATATCGAATACACTAAAAATGGAAGCAACTACCATTGTGCTTGGTGCTAAGCATAAGAAGTGGAATAGTGAAAACAAGCCAGTTAGCCAACTAGAAAAATCCATGGATTGTCCAATTGGTCAGGCTAAATTGAAAGGTACCTCCTGTACCTTAGTCACTGACAGCATGCAAAAAGCCAAATCAACAACCACTTAAACAGTAGAATTTTCACAAGTCTTGCCATATTTTTGAGGTTGTTCACAATTTAGGGAAGTCTGGGTACAGTGCCCCTGCCCCTTTCTCATTCACCACGGTTTTTGTGCTCGGGAAGTTGTCAATGTTCCCCACCTGTCAAGGTTCTATAACACTGTGAGCTTTTTATGCCAGATTTGTTTTTTGCTTTTTTCTTATTGCTTGTTTCCACTTGTTTTGTAAATTTTACAGAACAAATGACATGGAGTAAACGTCGTCTTTCGATTTCGTTTGTTTCAATTGGTGTAAAGAAAATCATACCACATTGGAAAAGGAAAATGTCATATAATAAGCGCGGACGGTGAGTTCTTCCAAGTAAAAACAATTGGAGTAAAAACAGTGGAAGCAAAAACGTTTCAAGTAAAAACAATTCAAGCAGTGATAACAACTGGATGTTACTTTCAAATACGAGGGAAAGTGAAAAAGAAAGTGTACAGAAACTGTTTAACTTTGTTCATTAAAACAACAGAAATGTCAAATATTTTTCCGTTTTTATGCGAGACAAAAAAAAAGCATTTGAACAAAAATCATACTATGAATACTACTTTATCATGGGGGTTTTTTGATCACCTTTTTCCAGGAATCAGTTACAGGAAAATATTTCAAATCATGGGGGATTATACCATGAACCAAAAATTAGTTTCCCCAAAGTAAATGAAAGAAACAGAAGCCAGCAGATCAACAACATTAACTAACTCTCCTTTTCAACTTAATGATTCCACGTACTGGAAAGAATTAAAGAGCTGTTACTTTTCAAAAGATTCGTTCTGGTGACAGTACACATGCGCACATCCTCCAAATCGTCGGGATAAACAAACAATCCCGCACCTGCCTGAAAGTGGCACTGAGACCCTATTTTCGTTCGACTTGGCTAGACACGTATATACCGTAAGTGTTGTATGCACATACTGATGGAAACAAGGGAACGCAGTACGCTCTGTGCTGAGCTTGGTTTGTATAGTTTTTCTTTTTAAAACGTGCATAGAAACAGGCACGTTTCAACAAACCGCGACAACTCAAACCGGTTTGTATAGTTTTTTTCTAAAAGGCCCCTCGACTCTCTGGCGAAGAGCCAAGGGGCGAAAACCAAACATTTACTCCCGGAGGAGTTCTGCTCCCAAAAGGAGCTAAACGTCCCAAATGGACAAGTACACCCTCTAAAGGGCAAACACGTGAGGTCCTGCTCTAGACTGGCTGAATAGAACAGAAGCCACAACCTGGATGCAGTTTAACGTCATGCCCAGGACAGGGCGTGAAGAGCTTTCGACGAAACTTTAGGAGTTTTGGATAGCTGTTCTTAACCGGTTTGTATAGTACCACGCTTTTTTCTAAAAGTCCCCTCGACTCTCTGGCGAAGAGCCAAGGGGCGAAAACCAAACGATTACTCCCGGAGGAGTTCTGCTCCCTTAAGGAGCTAAACGTCCCAAATGGACAAGCTTTCGGCGAAATCTTGAAATTTTCGGGATATTTTTTTCTAAAAGTCCCCACGACTCTCTGGCGAAGAGCCAAGGGGCGAAAACCAAACGATTATTCCTGGAGGAGTTCTGCTCCCTTAAGGAGCTTAACGTCCCAAATGAACAACTACGCCCTCCAAAGGGCAAACACTGAGTGGTCCTGCTCTAGACTGGCTGAATAGAACAGAAGCCACAACCTGGATGCAGTTTAACGTCATGCCCAATTTTCGGGATAACTGCTGTGCCCCATAATTCTATGCGGTAATGCATTACCGAACTAGCTAATTGCAGATAAATATAAGTCACTGTGGATCCCAAAATAAGTCAGTGTTAACTAGTGGAAAGTATCCTTTTACTTTCATAGTACCGCAAAGCTCTGCCAAAATAACCACAAATTGATGTTAATGCATATGGCGTCAACGTGTTTTCAGGGTACGACTGAGGAGATTGTTTCTCGCCTTTTCGCAATAGGTGGGCACACGAACAAACGAAGGAATAATGGGTTGAATAAGAAATGAAGAAATACCAGGTGCCTGCAATGATGCTCTCTGCAAGCTTCAAATCTGTATCAAACAAATTAAAGATTGGATGGTGGTCAACAAACTACAACTTAATTAATCCAAAACAGAATTCTTTATTGCTGGTTCCTCAAGATCTATTTCCCGTCTTAATACTGTAATTCTTGACCTGGGTGATGTAAAGATAACACCAGCAACATCACTAAGAAATCTTGGAATCATGTTTGACCCTGGATTAACTATGACTGATCAAATTTCTTCCATTGTAAGATGTGTTAATTATCATTTACGTAACTTATCACGCATACGACGCTTTATGGATACAGCCACATGTAAACTAGCCGTCCAGTCACTTATTTTCTCTCGAATAGATTATGGTAATGCATTACTGCTAGGAGCCACTGAACACGATTTAACTCGACTTCAAGGACTGCAGAATAGGGCTGCTCGACTTATTCTTTTAGTCGGACGTGAATACCCCAGTGCCTTATTATTACAACGTCTTCACAGGCTTCCAGTGAAGACTCGCATTAATTTCAAAATTCTTGTCAATGTTTACAAGTGCTTGCACTCCCAGGCCCCTAACTATCTTTGTGAACTTATTACTCCGGCAATCTCAACTTACCCTACTCGATCCTCTTGTGACAAACTCCTTCTTCAAATTCCAAAGACTAGTCGAACAGTCACTGGTGACAAAGCATTCCAGATAGCTGCTCCACGATTATGGAATGGTCTCCCACGAAACATCAGGGAGGCCACTTCCCTTCAAATTTTCAAATCTCAACTTAAAACTTACCTTTTTGGTTAATCGATTAGCATGCTATGTCTTTTCTTGTACTTAATTTTTCGTTTCTTGTCATTTTAATACCTATATTTGTATATGTTTTGCATTATGCTTTCATTCTGTAAAGCGCTGTGTTCATTGTTAGGGCGCTATATAAATGCTTTTTGGTATTGGTATTGGTAAGAAAAGAAAAAAAACGTGTGAATGAAAGAAAGAATGGATTGAATAATTGGATGAATGAACGAATGAATGAAAAGGTGAACGAATGAATGACCGATTGAACAAATGAAAGAACGAACGAATACACCAACGAACGAACGAATGATTGAGTATGTAGAAGCTTCGATCTTTGGGGCAGGGGACAATCCAATCCCACCAATGAAAATACTGGGGACAAAAATATCGTTTTGCCGCTCCCAATAATTCGAGGAGATTAAAAAACAACATGCAGAATAAACAAAACGTAAGATTGTGGCGAACATTTGACCTTTAGAAAACATCAATTGGGGCCTATTTTAAAGCAATATGCTGATTTAATGCACCATCTGTTTTGTGTATATGCGTATGTATGGGTATGGGTGTTTTTTGTGTGAATGGATGGGTGTTTTGTGTGAATGGCGGGTGTGTGCTCGCAATCTTGGGGCTGGACTGATTATAGACGAGTCCGGTCACGGACACGGTCTGAGGTTCCGGCTGTTGAAGTTTGTGCCGCCAATCCACAAACCAGATATACTTACCTGTGGAAGCGGCGTAGCTACAGGGGGAATGGGGAAGGAGTGTTGTGATCCCCCTCCTCTCGAAAAAGGGAAAAATTCGAGTTTGCCATTTGAGACACCATTCAAATACAGGACGGTTTTCCCAACTTTTCCTGCAAAAAAATTTTTTTTCCAATAAAAGCTCCATCATGTAGTTATTTGTTTAAATAGGCAATTTTCTGCGCGCTTTGCGTGCACCAATTTTCAATCTCTAACGCAGCCTTGGTCGCTCATAAATCAGTCTAGTGTTATATATTTCCGAAAGGCTACAGTGCTAGCGCCGTTTCCCTAAGTTTTCGTCAATATATAGACTCTTAATTTTGAACTATTTTATCTGAGAACGGCAAAAACGTTTCGGAAGCTTTTTTAATGTCGCCAGGAAGCCTCAATTCGATTCCTTCTATAGCATTATATAACATTAACAACAACGATCTTCTGTCGACAAGTTGTCTCAGATATATATTAATAGGAAACGCAGATTCTTCAATAGTCCCCCAAATTTTCAAATTTCCTTGCAAAATACGGTACGTTCCTAAAACTGTAGCGTTCACACTTGAGAAAAATGGAAAAATTTGGATGCTTTCTTTCCCTTCCCTCTTCTGGAAATGATTCAATCTACTCCACTGCCCTTTGGGGAGGTATTTTCCAAACGGTTGACTTGTAATAGGTCCTGTCGGCATTCATGTCCTTTTCGTGTCTGAAATATTGCTCTGATTTAAAAAAGAGTTTTGTTCCTTTCCTCCTCCTGTCAGACGGAAGAGCACGATACTTTTGTTGCAAAATGCCTGCCAAAGTTAAAGGGCAGGAGCAATTGTGAATGACTGCCTTACTCAGGTCATTTTAGAACAGTTCGTCGGGAGATGGCAGGATTTCTCATGATCGGGTGAAATCCTGCGATGGTGCCTTTCTCCCAGAATGTTTTGCGATCCTTTCGCGCAAATTCAACTGACGGAGATGCGAACGTTTAAAGTACCGTATACGTCAATCTTATGAAACAGAAATTTTATCGCCAGGAGAACATAGCCGGGACCATTTTTGGTAGTTGACTGCGCAAATTTTGAGATATCGAGCAATTTTACATTAATGGCTCGACACAACCGCAAGATCTGTGCAATGTTTTGTACAGAAAGATGTGTGACTCGCGGGCCCGAACATGTGTTCATTGACACGTAGTTGAAAGTTTCTTGTGATTTCGGTCCGTGGTGATGAAAAATTAACTATATTTGAAAATATCTACATTTATAAAACAAAGCGGCGACTGTGAAGAGGTACACACTAACTGACATAAATATTCATGCTAATAAGTTTTCCTCGATAGCCGGGTGAATTCTCGTTTTCACCCGAAAACGGTTATCTCTGTAGAAGTGATAATTCCAATCAATGACAGGGCTATACTTATATAGTTTCCATGCATTACCTTCGACCTTTGCGTCTTGACTAGAATTTCCTTTCAGGCTTCGTTCGTGGATTAAGCAACGCCTGATGAACTTTTGTAAGCTTTCATATTTTGTCGCGATCGCCGAAATTCAATAGTTAGCTGCGAGAGAATGATTTCCCGGTTCCTAGCGTTACGCTTCGTATTGATTAGTAAGGTAGGATGGTTTACAAGAGGCTATGCAAATATAGATCTAGCGAACAGTGTCAACATCTGAGGTATGACGAAGGTGAACTTGAACTTCTCAGAAATGTAATCTCTTACTCATCCGGGTGATCTAGAACAGATTTCGCTTGTTCGTCACCGCAACATTTTACTTACTAGTCTATGTATAAATAAAATTTCTGTCACTCTTTCACAAGTTTCTCCAATAGACAAAATCTCTTCCCCATCACCACTCCCGTTCGAGTATGTTCACGTTGTTACACTGAATCAAAATCAAATTTTAATATGATTTTGATTCATCGTAAACTGCAAATCTTATACAAACGAAGTGACCCCAACCTCCACCACTTATTTTTTTTCTCAGGTCAAATGTGGGTCATTATCCTTTAAATGTACGAATCGGCTTCTACAAATGAATGGTGAGGTTTTTCGAACCTTTTTCTAATCGAAACCGGACTTTCATGTTGCGCGAAGACCGACTGCATAGTCAAGTGGTAAGGAAGACTAGAGCATTAAATTTGCAGTCGAGAGGTCGGGAATACGAGTCCTGACCGGTTTATTACGAAGACCTTAAAAGCGGAACCTACTGCTATTGTGTTTGGTGCTCTGCATAAAAACTGGAGTAGGGAAAACAAGCCAGTCAGTCAAAGCTGGGATTAAAGCCGTGGCCGGCTCGACCTGAAGCAATTGGTTGGAAACTGGGCCGTAAAACTCCATCTAACTAACAAGTTCATGGTGCATGAGGTGGTATGACAAGTATACCGTACTTCAAAACACCCAAAGCGCTTTCCCCTTTTCAATTGGCCCCTAAATTCCTACATTGTAATATTTTAAAAAGAAAAGAAATATGAAAAAGGAAAGTTAGATTATAGCAGTCCCGGATGAACAGGAAAAAATCGGTCTTTTATCGCTTTAAGTGTCCGTGGCGAAGAACAGACGTCCAAAATGAAAGATGTTTCCAAAATAAGCGTGGGAATGTTACCAACACGATAAAGTAAATGGTGTATATTGGAAGTATTTTTTCTACAGACCTGCAACAGATATTTGTTCGAAAAATTAATTACAGGAGATGGTAGGATGGAAATTTGGTATTGCCCCCATTTGATCAGAGTAAAATGCATTGAAAAAACCACGAATAGGCCTACCAAAATTTAATCCCACAGTTCTCTGCAGTGGCTATTTGTAAAAGATTTTATACGTATTTCTAACTGTCGATCTCACAGCCGTGTTTTCTCCCACCCATGTTGTGATTCAGTAGAGAATCCATTCAATATAGGTCATGCACGTGATGTCAGCGAGTTTCAGTTTGCAATACCATGTGGAACTGATCATGCGCAATGCATGTGATAACGACACGCGCGCACGATATCACCTTTGTAATAATTGTTGTACACTACGCCTGGACGGCAAAATAGACGCTCATCGCAGTGACGTTGGTGCATGACTTCTGTATCATTCTTTATTCAGTGAAACTTAAAAGCACGTGTGACATGAAAATGGCAAAATTGGGTATTGGATGTAAAAAGCATTAAAACCCATGAAAATAACAACAATTTCCAGCAAACTAATCCATCAAACGTTGACCATTTTACAGGGCAATTTCTGATTTGCACTTAAACATTAATAAATATGAGCTCAATATGCAAATCTTGTGATGTCATGGGAGTTACATAAGTAAACATTAGTTTGTCTTGAGGGTTTTATTTTGGAAGTTTAAATTTTGTCCTTGAAAATCATCAGTATCAATTGCCAAACCACAAATATCTGATAATTTATAAGGGGTTAACAAAAGAAATGTCAACAGTACGCAACACTCTACATCATTATTTTTGCGTAAGCAACAAATTTCTTCAGGAACATTCGAACTTTAAAGAGGTATATCTGGAGAACCGTAAAAGAAATTGAAATTTCCAACCGATTTTTCCTTAGAATAGTTTACTCCATAAATGCCAAGAGAAGTCAGGTCATTTTTTTGATTTGACACACTACCTTTAAGTGGTAGCCATTTCAACATTAGTGACTTGTGGATGATTTAGTGTCTCACTAAGGTGTTGTCATAAAAGATACTTGCGAAAAAAATATAATTGCTACATAAAACCCGGTACACACCGTCACGGTTACTGAAGACTCTCCGTCGTAGAAAATATGCATAAATCCTAGGTACTTCTTTGGGAGTCGTGGCCGTGTGACCCGGACCAGCTGTTCACTGATAATATAGCCAACAAAGAGAGAGATTGGTAAGCTCTCAACAGTTTCAAATGGTACGCTTTGATCCATCGGAGTAAAAGTGAACTGAGATGGCACCTCTAATCCCTGCTCTAATACACCAGAGCTAAATCACTTTCAAGGCAAAGTGTCGATATGTCGAGAGAATTGTTAAAAAGTCCCTTATGTGAATGCAGCACCACGCAAGGAAAAGAACCAGTTCCGGCCTTCAGTCAAACAATAGACGAATCCGGACAGCAAGTGATGGTCTGATTTTAGTCGGCCATTACTGATGTCTATCACCTTTTATCTTTCAATATCTTTGCGTACTTGTACCATGGATGGTTGTACAATGAAATGCCTCTTGATTCACTCACTGTCACTGTATCTGAGGATTTGAAATTACAGTAAGACGATAATTAAAGACCACTAGGCCGATGGACCCAACAGTGGCTGCCTACAGTCACTCAACACAAGTACTGATCGGATTCGTCTATCTGTGTAAAGATGCAACTGGGACAAGGCAAAACATTTTCCGGTGAACCTAAAGTGTAAGAATTAATTAAGTTAATGGCAACTTGAAATTTCCTACGGGGTGTAAAAGTTTCTGAACTTTGCATCCCTCTCTGACTATAGGGATTAAGCAGCATCGAAATTTCTTTGAACAAACACCTCCTACTCCTTATGAAATTTCCTGCACTCTAAAAACGTGTATACGTTTGGACTCACTTTGACTTATAGTATACCTCACGTCAAAACATTCAAAACTATACATTAAATTGCATGAAAAACGAGTTCTAACAGTTCAATTCCCATCTTCATAGTACCCTCTTGAGTCGAAACATGAAACGTTGAAATTTATTCACTCAACATAAAATAGTACAATGAGCAATAATTTGTGATGCCATTGTTATACTAATTACAATCATTGTATTTCTTTGTTTTTCTGAAAGCAACTGCACTTTGAATCAAGGTGTAATAGCACTCATACCCTTATGGGGTGTATTTAATTGAACCCTCCCTATACAACATGCTTTGCAAGCAAACAGGAAGTGTTCAAAGTCATAAAAACATTTTAATTTTAAAGGAAAAACAGTTAATATGAGTTATACAACAAGAAAGTCACAGATTATTGCGCAATGAATTAATTAGTTTAGATTCCAACATTATAGAACTCGGCTCAAGAATGTTCTATGAAGATGGGAATTAGACTGTTGGAATTTATTTTTCACGCTGTTTAATACATATTTTTGAATTTTGTGACTTGAGGCACACCTTAAGGATAACATGGAACTATCCTATGAAATGAGGGTCGTAACAACCTCTGTAAATTAACGGAACAAAAAATAAAGAGACATATGAAGGTTACAGATAATTTACAGATTTTCTAAAATCTTTTTGTACCTGTTTCTTTTTATCTGTAATTAAACAGCGACTTTTAACAGTGTAGCCAGGCCGCCTGGCTAAGCGCCCCTTGTCTTCCCTTTTCTCGGTGTAAAAGAATGTTGGAAATAAACGGGTAAGATCGCTTTCGAAAATACCCAAATTGCTCTAGTCAAACGGTCCAGACTCCTCAAATTCATCTCAGGTTTGGACGGTTGAATGGTCCTCTGTGGTCCACATTAGAAACCATCAGGTGGGACTTTTGCTTTGTGATATCACCAACTTACGGTGACCAATTAAATGAGGAATAAATTTGTGACAAAACAAGAAGAATTAGAGAGAGGAGAATTGTTTATCACATTTCAATACTGAACCCCCCATCCATCCTCTGTCGTTTATCTGGGACATCCCTATGTTCCGACGTTTCTATATATGTTCCGACTATAATATACTTTGGTACCGACAAAGTGTTACTTTGGCGCCGACAAAAATGAACTTTGTTGCCGACAATAATGTACTTTGGCGCCGATGAAAATGTACTTTGGCGCCATTTTGTGGGAACACAGAGAAGTCGGAACATAGAGATGTCGGAATATAGAGGTGTAACCTCGCGTATCTGCCCTATACATTACATTACATCAAGGGAAGCCCCGGGTTCACTTTTAAACAATTTCACAGAATATAAAATCCTGTTTGGCGTTAAGTAATTTGCTGTAGCAGAAGTCGGTTTTTCCTTTAACCGTGAAAACTTCCGCATGAAGAGCAACATAGATAAAATCACAGGAAGTTTCGAATAGTTTGAGACGTGATGCGAGCTGTTGGTTCTAAAGCAATGGGTACTATTACGCATATTCATGCAAGGAAGTTTCGAAAGTCTAAAGCCCACAAATGCTTGTTTAACAACCGATAGAAACAGGAAAGTAGCACAGGAAAGCAAATTTCGCAAATACTTTCATACGTTAGGAAGAAGTACTCCTCAGAAATCATTTTGCTTTCACCTTCCCCGAATATACTGCAAAAGACTCTCGCTACAGTGAGTGGGCCGCTGGACTAGCTATGTAGGCTGGGAAAGATTTGAAGTTGCTCCATCTTATAATTTGGTCGGGCGATACAGTCTCCCTATAGCTTTCAGCAACGCGGCGTTAAACACCGCACTTATCAGCGAGGAAAAGTTCAAAGCTAAATGTCAATGAATATATTATGATATGGACAGAGACAGGCAGCTAAATGGCGAGTGCTGTAGTTCATTCTCGCTTCTTGGTTTAATAATTACGCTATACTGTGCTTGATATTAAGTAGTTTACATTGGTGTGTTCGGACAACTAGTGTCTGTTATGAATTAAAAATCCGTTTCGCGGACATTCATGATTTTCGTCTATGTAGGCCAGGTATTGGTGAAAACTTTCGATATTTCCTTGCCGAGTTTTCGGCCTGTACTTCATAAAAAATATTAGTGACGCTGTATTGTCTTTTTTGAGTTTACAGTCATTTAAAGGACAAGAGCAGTCGTCACAACTTCAAGTGGTGTAGTACATACATTGTCCTCAGTTCATGATTGGCTCTTGAGAGTCATGTGACAGTATTTTTCTCCTGAAATGTGAAATTTATTAGGCAGCTAGGAGTGAATGCTTGGTTTACCTTGGATACTACAAAATTGAAGTCCTAAAGTATTATGAATGATACTTTGAAGATAAATAAGAAAAAATTGTGAGACTTAGCTGCTTCCAAATAAGTTTGAGACGACTGCTCATGCCCTTTTTTAAGTGAAAGAAATGGAGTGACCATGCTAAATCGACTACGATGTATAACAACCCCTCACCCCCATTTTACCGATACATGGGTAACAGATAGGTATCGAACTACATTGGAAATTGAATATCGGCCTATCGTTTCGTTTTCATCTCTTCAACATGCACTTCGAGCAGTGCTGTTGTTTCCGTACCCGTACTCATAACCCCCGGCAATCGTATTCACGGTTGCCGCGCGTACTCACACTGCTACACTTAAAATGGTAAATCCTCTCACCCAAACTACACTTCTTGTAGAGGGTAACAGAAACTCTCAATTGGCTCAGCTTTTTGATTGACTGTTAATTCAAACAATGCAGAGTACTAAAGCTGATATTACACAGCATGAATTGTACTGAGAGTGTTTTACTCACCCTAAAGCAATATAAGCTGAGATTGTGTCTGGCTGAGGGTGAATTTCAGTGAATTGTGGGAGGGGCTTAAGTAAGAAAGTTAGGACAACTGGTACCAGTGTTTGGGGTGAGAGAACTGGGCCTTTAAAGTATTCCGATTCAGGCAGAATGAAGTGGGGAGCAAACAACCAGTTGAACTAAACAAAAGAAAAAATGAGCCATGCCGTGAAACTAAAAGCTTTTCTGGTTTGGTTCTATCCAGTGGTTCTGGTTTTAAATATAAAAAAAAAAACATTAATCATGCAGATATGTACCGAAACAAAAGGAAGTACGGAAATGAATCACATGGGAATATAAGACTCATTATCCTAAAGAAACGCACGTACTAAAGAATTATAAATAAAGTATCGGCAGTTCTTGAAGAAATCATGAAAGTCACTGAAATAAGGAGAGCTACGTGCATCCCAGGATGTCTGTTATAACCTCTCACGTGAAAGTGAGAAGACATGGTAAATGCTTAGAATTGCATTGACGCATCTTTTCCCTTTGTAGGATAATTATGATGGATGCTGTTGGGTAGCCAGCGGAGCGTACGAAGTCTTTTCGTTCAGCTCATCGTTACCAAAACAAACTGAGGGGCGGCAGCCTATGTGGGCGGCAGCGACGGAGGAGCTACGCAGGTTACTCTTTGGGGGAAACAAAAATTTAAATCATGGGGGAGTTGATCATCGCGGTACCTATGCCAGAAAATACGTAACTTGTATTTACAGTGATCATTTGCATTAAGAATATTAAGATTACAAAATAGGTGTGCACGGGTGAAACATTTAGGTTTTATATAGACAGCCCACTTTTAAAGAAGAAAATTTTATGGATACAACTTTGAAATGAATTACCAAGATGCAGTCAGTATGCTAAGGGATAACCAGTGGCGTCACCAAGGGGGGGGGGGACACTTTGTACCCCTTGGAAAACCTTGTGCGGCGCCGCGTTTGTACCCCAAAATGAGATTTGAAATTTAAAAAAAAAAAGTGTTCTGCAGTCAGGGTGTAACTTCCAAATTTCGATGGATTCTTCTTTGGTCAAGAAAAGGCAGTAATGTCTACCTTTTACATATTAAAAACCCGCACAAAGCAATTGGGAAATTTAATTTCCGGATATCTGGTGGTGGTTTTTTTTTTTTTAGACCAGTTTTAGTCAACAGAATTGCCCTCAAAAGACGGCTTTTATACCTCACAAACACGATAAAATTCAGGAGCTTCCTGGACTTTACCCCTGGACCCCACCAGAGGTCCTAAGGCGGATCTCTGGACTCCACCCGTTAGAACCTTAGTAACTTAGAAGACAGAGTAAACCGTTAATTACTTTATCCACTATTCATAGCAGACGACCAGTATGTCAATCTTCACTCGAATATGAGAGGGTGGTGGAGGTGGTCGATGACGTCAAAAAATTCTGTTTAAATATTTTAAGCCAATGGATGTGTTTTCAAAATATGTGGCCCCCCCCCCCCCCCGTTCCTTCAGAATTAACGGCGATGTTGACGACAATCAGGTAATAAGCCAAGTGAGGGAATCATGTGTTTGAAACCCTCTTGCATTACACAAGCTGTAAAAACAAAATTAAATCAGAAAATGGCATAAAGGCAATCACTCTTAAATTTATTATTTGATCTACAAATATTACGCTATCTCAGAGATGGAAATCTCTTTTTACAAAGAATTACACCCTTGCCCTGATAATCCTCTCTCAATTCACATTACCAGACCCCCTTCACTTATAGCTTACCTCCTTGCCTGGTGACGATCATTACCCATTTTGATCGCAATGCATGATGGGTATATCAGTCTAGACATACTAACGTATAGTCATCTTTGAGTTTATGCACTGGACAACAAAATATCAAAGCGTTTCGATTAGAATTTACCGTTTCATTTTCACTTTTTCAAAACTGAGACTAAAACATTCGTGACGTCATATTCCATTTGAAATATTTGTTTGCCAAACAGGTTTGCAACTGCCACTCCTATCTTAGAGACTTTTAAGTGTAGATTCCTGAATCTCCTCAATAAAGCATTTTGTCGACAATAAAGAGCACATTGTTTGATACGAAGTAGCCACCCACGTTCTGACTTAAAAAAAATTACCAATTAAGCAAATTAAACTCATTTCGATTTCCTGCGAATAACACACATTTGATGCTCCAAAGCACTGAGTTTTATAATGGAGACGAGGGAGTAAAAGCTTTCCCAAATTTACACTCTAGAATCAAAAGAGGAAATTAGGCCACACTCTGATAGAGTGAAAAGGTGTGAATTTACTTCATTAGAGTGTTGTTTTCACTCCCAGAATAGTAACATCCATTCCAAGAAGAGTGAAATTCACTCCAAGAAGGGTGAAAATTCACTCTTTCATGAGTGCTTGCAATGATCACTCTTTTTAAAAATGACCAGTGACGACTGTATGCACACCATCAAGAGTGAAATTTTGCTCTTTTTAGTGAATTTTACTCAAAGACACGTGAACCCACGTTTTGTTGTAGAGAGAGGGGTAAGATTACGATCGTTAAGAAAATCTAGACTCTTTTGAAGGGTAGGGTTATTTTGTTAGTTCGTTAGATGAGGTTTAACGACACGCCAACACGGATGTATTGTATAGTGTCAGTCAGCTCGATAATAAGTTCAGTTTAAATTTATTTTCAAGTATGGTTCAAGTTCAAATTTGGTTTCCCTTTAGTCGCCTCTTACGAAAGATGGGAAATATCGTGTGCATTTTCTACAATCCCCAGCACACGGTGGGGGGGGGGGGTTGAAAGGTAGGTATCGTTGGTGTCATTTGGTGTTTCATATGGGTGAGATCTTGTATATTTAAAGGGCCAAACCTCTCACCCCATACTACAATTTTGGTACGGGGGTACCGAAATTCTCAATTGGCTCAGCTCTTTGATTGACAGCTAATTCAAACAATGCAGAGTACCAAAGCTTGTATTATACAGCATGAACGGTACTGAGATTGTTTTGATTATATAAATTGAGTTTTTCTATACTCACCTTGAAGCAATAAACTGAGATTGTATCTGGAATGAGGATGAATTTCAGACAATTGTGGGAGGGGCTTCAGTAAGAAGGTTAGGAGAATTGGTATTTTGGGGGTGAGAGAACTGGGCCTTTAAAGGGGGAATAAAGGATAATGCAGTTACCCCAACTTGAAGCAGTGTGGTAGACCAGGCTGTCCTATTTCATGATTGGCTCTTAAGAGTCATGTGACAATATTTTTTCTCTTTAAATGTAAAATTTATTAGGAGTATGTGCTTGTTTTACCATGAATATGCAATATTTAACCCATAAAACATGAAAGATACTTCGAAAAAGAAAAAAAAGAAGAAAATTGTGATATTTATCTGTTGCTTTAAAATAAGTTTGGGGGACTGTTTTTGCCCTTTAATATACTGGAGAGTTTCTGGTGAACAGTTTCGAAAGAAGTACGAACAAATTTATAAAACATTGTGTTTTGCTGCATTGTTGTGCATTGTTACAGCTTCCTGGTTTAACGTGGAAATCAGACAATATAAAGCAGAATCCCTTAAATTTTAATCCATTTAACTGTTTAAAAAAATAAAGCTATCACCCGATCACCTATAGTTTGGAAATTTGTTAATTGATTATACCACTTTACTAAGACTAGAGGAATGAACATGAAGTATTCATAGAACGTGGTTTGTAAAGGGAATTAGCCCCCGACGATACAAGCGTTGTCATATAAAATATTCATGAGTTGCGTAGAAGATATAATTACCTTAGAGAATACACGCGGAACAGAGGAGCTGTAAAGGCCTGTTTAACTGCAGGCTATACTTGTGATATGTTCATCTGTTTGGGTTAAAACAAGGCGAAGCCAAGATGGGAACAAATACATATAGAAACGGCGAAAAAGCGAAGGGTTTATTTACGTTCAATTAATATAGAATGTAATGAAGTACAATAACTAAAAAGATTGGAAAGCATATTAAAAACCTTGCACTTAATTAAACCGTTTGATCTCATGCACAACGTTATATGAATATTCTCGTCATAAGCGGGAGAGATTTCACAAGAAGGATAAAAGGGGTATGTAGGCGCGTAGCCGGGATTGTGTCATGAGAGATTTTGGGAGTATGACATTGGGAAGCTTAAGTGTGACGGGAGCTTAATATTTCAGGACGCGGATCTCATCTTCAACGAACTGACGTCATATTAGCCTATCCCTTCCCGAGCGCAACGCGAAATAACACCATACCAAGTTGTGAAATGTCATGGGCAACGCCAGAGAGACGTCATTGCGTTGCAGATAACGACCGCGTCGCGAAATCTAAAGCTCACTAATATCGATAACTTAGTGAGAGTGTTAATGGGTCACTACCACAAGGAAATGCCTATAGTTAGCATATTAAGTCAATTTTCATAACCAATAGTTATGGACAAAGTTGACATCTTGAATTTTGTGGTGTCCTGACTTGTAACGGTTTTGTGTGTAACTTGGAAAGTGTCTGTTCACGAATTTTTCGCATCGAACTGTTAAATACTCACTCATAAAACAGTAATTTGTATGTAGGATATGGGGATTGTCTAAGTTTGACCATTTGCCATTTATTGTTTTCTTTGTGATGTAAAACAGCCAGTATTTTTTTACACTGTACTTTAAAGGAAAAAAAGGCGTCCACGCCTCTTTCAAACAATTTCTAAATGTCACAAGTTTTTCTTTCTCCCTCCTACAAGTCCTTTTTTACAATAGTTCAGGACTTAGCGTAACGTATTAACTGTGAAAAACATGTGTAGCTATGATACACTGTTTAGCATTAAAAGTGTTTTAATGCAAAATGTTTAGGAATTTTACAGGTGTTTTTAGCATCTGAACGCTTTTAAAAATTGGTTGGAAATGTTTAGAAAACTTTTAACTCCTAAACAGGGTAGATATGCACTGTTTAACAAGGTGTGTCTTGATTAGCTGTTGTCATTGTATTGTATCTATTGTATTCTTTGTTAGGGTTAGGGATTAGGTTGGGGATAGGGTTATCGTTAGCCAGTTAGGAAATTTGTTGTTAAATAGTGCTCATTGCCCCTCTAAACCTTTTTTTTTAATTCAAGTGTATATTTTAGTAGCATTGGATGACCCTATTAAATTTTACAATTGATTTGAGAAAGAAAAATATTGTCACATGATTATCAAGAACCAATGACTGTTATTCCTCTATAATAAATAGAGCCGAAAAGCTTATTGTTTAGAACAGTTGATGCATTTGTAAAAGAAACATGACCAGTTTTGTAATTGTGCTGAGGAAACTTTGTATTAAATGTAGTTTAGAAATTTTTACATTTAAACTTTACAGAAGAATGCTTAAATAGCAACCACAATGTACCCTTGGGTTCTTTGTTAATTTGTCAAATTTTATACAAAGAAAACAGACGTGGCTTTGTAAGATTTGAGCCAGTCCTTTATTAAAGAGAAACTGTACAGCCAGGAACTTAGCATAATATTTAGATAAAGGAATAAAAAGTCTGAGATTTTACGGGTGACACCATTTGCGCGGCAGTAGGCCAAATTCAGGACTACTGGGGAGGGGGGGGGGGAGGAAAACAATCCGATGCTTCACACCAAGGAGACTAAATGAAGGCAAAATGTTGATGTCGGAATTTTCAGCGAAAATAAATTCCTTAAAATTTAGTGTCTCAATTAGGAAAATGGGAAAATAGATATGGAAATGTACTTTTTCATTATGGCACAATGACTGCTGCAGTGAAGGGGTGGTTCGAAAATTTCAAAGATGTACGGTATAACTATCCATGAATATGGGCATATATCACCACTTGTTATGCTGAATGCCAGAGAAAGACTTTATTCGAACATTGGAAGGTTTCACTATTAACATCACTCAGTAGCGTAGCCAGGATTGTGTCATGGGGGAGGGGGGTTGGTGTCATGGTGAGTTTTGGGGCAGGACTTGAGGGAAAAGTCTGAGGATAGAGAGAAAAAACCGTCATGGGTCATGGGTGGGGTTTCTAACCCCCAACACCACCCCCTACGCCACTGAAATCACTGCATTGTATGCATGTCCTTCGGGATGTTTATTTCTCAATTCGATGGTCAGGATTTTACTTGTGGACACTTGTGCTCTTTTAACTTTTATTAACGATCATGATCTTTGTTTGATCGATAACTCACATGCAACAAAAGCTGACACATTTTCTGATAATTTCATGGATTTTTTTGCTTTGATACATATGCCGAAATTTGTACATTTTCTGATTCATGAACAAGATTAGCGATTCTTGCTTTTTTAAAAACTCTACAGGATCTGGGCGGAATTAACGATTTGGCTCAGTTTTTATTTGAAGTATTTGTTTTACCCTGTAATTTTGGTTTATTAAGCAGTGGCGGCGCTAAGGTGGGGCAAGAGGTCCCCTCAAAAAAATGTCCTTGGACCTCTTGCACCCCCCCCCCCCCAAGTTTGGTAAAATAGGTAAACCAAGAAAATTAAATAATATACCTCTCTTGAGATTTAATTATTTATTCAAAGAAAAGCTGAAACATATAAGGTTCCGGCGGCTTCGACTCCTGGAACCGCCATCTCCAGGAACGGGCGCTTTGGGCCCAGTTTTGCGCTACGCCCAAAATCTTTAGCCCCCAACATTTTCCTTTGCTCTTAGTTTACCTTCCCACCCCTAATTTCAACATTCTGGCACCGCCAATGTATGTTTTAGTAGGCTTTAATCAAGCAGACTCCATATTTTCAAGGGGTATTTTTTATTTTTACCTTAGACAAATTTTCCCCAATACTGTATATTTTATACCTGAACATTTCATTTGGGGGCAAGCTGTAGGACGAGGCATGTAACTGGGGGATGCAAAGCCCCTGACCACCCTGGGTGAATTATCCCCCCCCCCCTTTTTATGAAAGATCCACGCGTGATCAGTTTTATCCATAGAAATGGAATTAAAGGAGAACAATGCTCTGCCTTCTTGATTTCAGCCAAAGCACAATACTATCATACCCTCGTTGCTTTTCCTGAGTGAAAATTAGCGCAAGGGTAGCAAATTCCTGTGGGCAGGGGTATAAATCGAAATCTAGTTAACGTGAAGACAATCATAGTTTGGCAGAGAATATTAATCTTTTGTTCCCCCAACACCTCGTCTTTCGTTCTGAACTGATTATTTTACTGAATAATGAAACATTGTAGGTTCTTTCAGGTTAGAAGAAACGTTCATTTTGTGTTAATTACGGTAGGGCTGAATGAAAATTTCGGGTGGATGCACACTGCTTAACAAGGTGTTTCTTGATTGGTTGTTGCCATTGTATTGTATCGATTGTATTCTTTGTTCGGGTTAGGGATTAGATTAGGGAATAGGGTTATCGTTAGCCAGTTAGGAAATTTCTTGTTAAACAGTGAACATCGCCCCAAAATTTCTGAATATTTGTCGGGTAAAAACATTCCACATCGAGAGGTAAGAAAGTCTCCGCTACACTGTAACCAATCACAGCGTTTGAAGGAGATCACGGTTTTTTTTTTTTTTTTTGGTCATTCCAGTTAAGTACAATGTGGTGTAGAGTTTAAGTTATGAAAAATGCAAAAACAAACTCTGATTAACGCTTTAAGACACTATATTTCGTTATCATTATGTTATCGGTATCTCTACAAAAAAAGGGAAACCACATTTACCATCACAAGTTGAATGTACAAAGTAGATGCTGTCGACGCAACATTTTGTGGCTTTACTGGAACAAATGCAGAAGTTGTACACACTGTGTCAGCATCCCCCCCCCCCCCGCCCAACTTTCAGTTGTTGCATTTAGCCTGAAATGGGTCACGTTTTTGGGCGTACTTGTCCATTTGGGACGTTTAGCTCCTTAAGGGAGCAGAACTCCTCCGAAAGTAAATGTTTGGTTTTCGCCCCTTGGCTCTTCATCAGAGAGTCGAGGGGACTTTTAGAAAAAAGACGTTTTTGGTTACCCAGCCTAAAGAAAGAAGCTTTTTCTTTCAGTTCATGGAGTTGCTGGAAACTTTGCCCATAGTTATATGTGATTCCTCCATTCGTAAAAGAAATACCAGCATTCAGGACTGATTTGAACAGTATATTCTCTACAGCTATATGGTCAAATGGTCTAACTATGAACCGAGTAAAAAGTGGTAAAGTTTGACCACTCAAAGTGGTAAAGTTTGACCACTCCTTGGTCAGATTTGACCCATCAGTGAAAGTTTTTGACGTAAGTTTAGTTCCTCTATTTGAACACTTTTGTTACGGTTCACACATCCCTTTTTGCGACTGGTCAATTTTGACCAAAGTGCTTTAGTTTATGGACACCCATGTAGATTTATACACACACATGTAAAACAAGCTGACAAGGTGGACAAAAGCTGACCGCGACCAACACTGGTCACATATGTCAAATCAATGAAATTAGATGATGTTTTCTCAATATTTCATGTTTCTTTGGCAACCTTAGTGGCTGGTTACCAATTAAGTAATAAAGTACCTATTGGTTTTCCATTAACGAATAATAATCGGGGGCATTTAAACACTTTTACTTTAATTTGACACGCGTGACCAGTGTTGCCGACTCATTTCTAAGAGTGTAGTAAAAAGTCGACTTGACACTTACTTGAAATCCTTGAAATTTTCATCTCTGCCAGATTGCGCACCTTCTGTACATCACATATACATTACCACTAAGATGTAGTGACGTACCTTTTTTATTGGGCAGTTAAATTCAGCTAAATTTCCTAATTTTACAATGAAGTACATCAATTAGCTGTTCGGTAATTCGTTGGCGCATGGAAATGTGGGGCACTGCGCGGGATACACAAACAGAGCTCAGCACATTGTGTATGTCGTTACCTTGTTTTCGTGCAATGCGTGTATGCAACACTTAACATAAATCTGATTACCTAGTCAACCCAAACGAAAATATGGGGCCATCCCTACTTAACATAGGATTAAAATGCAATTTTCAATCCCAAAAAGGTAATTTAGGCACAGTCTGCTACACAAAACCGCACTTACAATTCCTCCTAATTTTATGGATGTATTAAGAAAGAATGATTGCACCAAATTTTCACGTAAATTCAAATTTGGGAGTACATGTTGTAGGTGCGGAACTGTCTGTTTATCACAATGATTCGGAGGATTTGCGCATGTGCATAGCCACCGCAATACCAAACTCGCTAACAGAGTATTTCAAAAGACATTTTCTTGACATATTTTCTACCTTGTTATATCAACATTTCTTTCTATATACATAATCGACTTCTTTTGTCCCTGTAACCAAAAGTTTCGAATCAAATTTTTATAAGAGATCGTTAAAAAGTCATTTCTGTTCTATAATACCCTCTTGTGTAATAGTACTGTGTGAAAACCAAATATTTTTTATACAATTTTAAAATTCTTGTATGTTACATCCGATGTGCTACTCAAAATTTTAACTTGACTTGTGTTAGCTCTATACAAAGTAATGGTGTATCGGTAAGTATTCAAACTTACAGTGATTGCACGTTAACGTAATGATGATATCATAGTACTCGGAACAGGGAGTTGTTATAACACCTCCCTGCTCGGAACATTACCTCGATAATGGGGGGGGGGGGGGGGAGAAACTGAATTGCTCTGCCGTGTGATGCTAAGGATTTTCCCGCTTCCCTATGCAGGCGATGCAAACGTAAAATAATTAAGTCACTTTCATTGTTGAATGAAACGAAATTCACAAGCTGGGAACATGTCCCAAGGATCCAACTGTTCACGACGTAAATGTAGAGTATATAGGCCCTGCTCAACGTGCACCCCGCAGTAAATAACCTAAGCGCGTGTGTACTGTTGCCTATCCCTGCAGAAGAGCAATTTTAGAGGCTAAGACGTTCATTAAAACTTCCTCGTAAATAATGAATAAAGATAGTTTTCGATATAGAATCAATATCTTACGCCTGTGACGATTTATACACTGAAAAATTTGCCCTACAGGATTTATCTACCATACGTTTAAAACTTAAGACCTAGTAAATGGTAATTAGATTACGGTTTGAAGCTAAAATACAAAAATAGTTGTCAAATACTATCATATTGCATGCAGGTCTGTAGACCTATATAATACTCATAACAAATATTGCGAATAAAAAAGGTATCTGGCAATATGTGAAGAGAAACGAATGTCTTTCATTTTCTAACACATTTTATCAACAGAAGAAATAAAGACCCTATGCCTATGACGTCACAGAACAGATGGTGTGCCCTCCAAAGGAGGCAAGAGTTTTTCATTGAAACCTACACCAACAATTGCCCGGCTAATTTGTCTTCATACGTGTTTGTTACACGTATTTAGATATTTCTCACGTGGCGTCAGATGAACTTTTTACATGGAGTATTCCAGCCTAGACATGTCGGGGGAAACCCCAGTATGAGTTAAGGCTTGCCCTTAGACATAGAGGCTGCGAACCCTAGCTGTGACGTCACTGAGAATTATGTACACGTGAAGTCTACTTGTTGGTGCATTAAGCGTAGTCGTTTATGTGCCTCCAAAATGACGCCATGTGACGTCAATGCATATGTTCTATTGATATTACGAGTACGAGAAAACTTTACCATCACGTAATAGTCACAAACATTCCTTTCTCTTGAAACACCTTTAACACACCTTACCATATATACGTGGTAGGCTTATCCCGAAAGTTTTCGATGTACCTCTGTGGATAAGCCTCACATTTTTACTCTTAGGTTTAGGCACAAATCATTTTAACAGTCTACCATTTTTTAACGTTCACCACCGATTCCCCAACGTTTGTAACTGAGTTGCCAAGTGCCAAAATCTTGAGCATAAGTAGCACATTCGATCCACTTATAAGAGATCTTCATTTTCGTGGTGATCTGACTGAAACAACCAACCCCGATTCAAAACTATACGTTTTGTGAAACGGCGTTATGAAAATAAATAGTAAGCACACACGATACATAAAATCAATTTGATGTAAAATTCACTCGCTGAGCAGACAAATAAGAACGTCCAACACTGGCGTCAGCTCCGTTTAACGGAAGTCTCAAAAGCTATAAGGTAACCGTTCGTTGAGCGGCGATGTACCTCTCCGAAGGAAGGACGAAACCCTATGGCCATAGAGGACTCTTTCTCTTACGAGGGGGTGACTTTTTCCACCACTGCAGATCCCACCGCAGGGCATAACCTCTGCCCGACAAAGGCAACGACGTCTGCCCAATTCAGCAAGGTTTAGGCCAATGGGGTGCTGCAGCCCCATAGCACCCCCTTCCCGTACGGCCATGCTAAACACGAAGAAGTCTTTGTAGGAGGGGTGACGGTTGAGGTATGTCATGAAGTTTACATGTTATGATATGTCGAAACACTGTGTTGAATTGCGGATGATTAAAACTGTAGATTACAAAATTAACACAGCTGTTCAGAAGCATGAAAGAAGTTGTCCATGGCAACACTATGGACACGACCTTCTCATCGGCGAAGTCAGTAAATGATGTCACGATGGCGTAGGGCATTATGCAAATGTAATATCCACAAACGACAAAAAACATGTTTTTGGTGACTTGAACCTGTCGAGAAGATATACTCCTATCGATGCCGGACTTTTTCCTTTTCATGGGTGGTTTGGGACTCTTCGGTGGCGAGGACAAGAGGGTCACATTTGTGGGGTTGTTCTTGCTGTATTCGGCGCTGCCCTGGGACTGAGAAGAGGAAGGAGCCTCGACAGCACATCGGGATGTGAGACCAACAGCGTGAGATCGAATGTAGCGAAATATTTTAATGTAACAGACGATGATGACTATGGAAGAAGGAATCATGTATAAAATTCCGAGGTAGGCGAACGCATCCGTCATACAAACGTGAAAGTATTCGGTGTAACCGTTACCGTCCAACATTATGAAGACAGGGATAATGTAGAGTAAGAATGGAAAAGCCCATGCAAATATCACCATGATACTTATGTTAAACGGACAAAAGAAATTGTTGTAAGCAGTTCTCGACCGTGTAATGAGGATGAAGCGGTTACAAGCGATATAAGCCAAGTTGATGGTACTGCTACCGACACCGGTCCAAATCAAACAGGCCGCAAAGGTGCATAGAGGATACGGGAAGGGTAACTCCTCGTGGACAAAGGATATGGACGAAAAAGGCATCCCACAACAAGTCATGAAATCAGCAATGGCTAAAGTGAACACAAAAACATTTGTCTTAGTTTGCAGTTTTTTGGAAAAGATAACAGATACCATGACTAGTCCGTTCCCAAATAATCCAACGACGCACACAATGGCCAGACAGACGGAAAGGATCCATCGAATCTTCAGTGGATATGGAGGCAGGGTGGCCTCGATGTCCGTTCCAATAGATGTTACGTTATCCCCCATCTTGAATATGACCCTGTCGGTGTTGAAAGTTAGACACAAGTTAATTTTATTCTATTTACAACTTTATTGCGACAAAATATTTTGCAAAGTGAAATATGAAGATTGAAAAAGGTTTCCGTAATGTTGTAATATTACAGTTATGCTTCTCTAAATATGTTGTTATGTTCGCGGACAACAAGGTGTAAATGAATTGCTGGATGTAAATCAACCGCGGACTGGTTTCTACTTTCTATTGGCGTAAAACAGCAAAACACCTTTAGAAACAGCTCTTTCACTTTTGATCCGGTAGGATAGTTTTGTTTTTCTTCCTTGCGAGTGTGTCTGAAACAATAGGGGATGTACTTGTACAGTAAGTATATTGCTTCCGTCGATTGGCAAATACAATGCTTGAATTGACCTGCCCTTTGGTCACCTTAAAGCTGCAATCACAGTTTGTTTTAACAATTTTTTTCGCAACTTAAATTCTTGCACACTAAAAAAATTTGTCATTGGTTACAGTGTAGTGAAGGCTGTCTAGTCCTGCATCCTGGGTGAAATTTTGTTACCCGAATAAAATTCAGAAATCAAGTTCGTTCAATAGTAACAAACAGAAAGTTACCGTTTCTCCTGACCTGAAGATCCTCTTCAATGTTTTCATGTTCTAATAAACAATCAGTTCAGAAGGGAAAAGGGTATTGAAACAAAAGATTAATATTTTGTGTCAAACTGTGGTTGCCCCTTTAACTGAAACATGCCGACTTCAGTCTGCCTCCCTTATAACATGGAATGTGTAGTCTGTTCCGATTAGGATGGCACACGATGTAAGACAATTTTATGTCTGCATTAATTGAAAATTGCTCATTGTAATTTAGAAAAAAGAAATGATTTCTCGAAAGCAAAACTTTTGTAAGAACCCTCTTTTGAACGTTAATCTGTTTTCAAACTACACTTGTAACAGATTTTGAGCTCTTATGGGAGTTCACATTGTATTATTTCAATGAAATACAGAGGCATAATAATGATTCGGATGGTGAAACTAACCAATTAATGCTTAAAGGGAAACTGTAGTCACCCCAACTAGAATTAGTGTAGAAGTCCATCCTCTTTCATGGTTTATTCTTCAACATCATATGACGTCACTGTCTCCTCAAATGTGAAATTAACTACAAATAACTGCTTTATTTACCTTCAATATGAAATATTTAGTAAAATCCCATTTCAGAATTCCGCGTCTTGAACGGTGGAAATTTATACTTTGATCTGACTTGATTTCCGATTCCAGTGGTAAAATGACATATTTTTGCGGTTAACCTTAAAATACTGGTCATCCACCTTCAAAAGATTCTTAAGAATTGATTTTTTTTTTCACCTGTAATATGACTATAATCGAATTCAGTGGCTTAATTAGTTACCAAATGAATCTCGAATATGAAAATCGGTTCAGATTAAGTAAAGTTATGCACAGAAATGAATTTAAAAATTCGGGGATAAAACTACTGAAAAATTTCTAGACAAATCTGTAAGATTATTGATATTTGGGCCAAAAAATATCAGATAGGTACCTAATGTTCCAAGATTAACAAAAGACGTGTTGATAATTACAAACGAGCATCATTTTTTGATATTTACAGCAGTGAGGTAGGTACACCTTTAGTTATTGTTTGCGCTGTGAACACCGTCAAGATCAGTTTGTTTTTGTGCGGTTTTCTATCGTTTGAAATATCGGCCAAGTCATGACGCCCAGTTTCAAGTGGATGAATTTTCTAATGTCACTTTGAAGAGAAACAAGGAGAAAATTGTGAGATTTAGCTGCTGTTTTCAAAATAAGTTTAGAACGACTGTACTTACCCTTTAAACGTTTTAATTTTTAACATGTTAATGACGGGATCATTAAGTAGACTGTAAAAGTTTTGAGCACCACTTGTTAGTTTTGATCACCAGTATGTGTTCAGCATGAAACATGATGCTCAAGTGCCCTACTTGATTTGCAGTGTGAAGTACACAAATTGCAAAGAGAGGTCAAAAGTTTTTTCTACTTTTCCGTATGCATATTTTCCAAGTTAGAAATACAATTTAGTATTTCAAGCAATTAAATAATGAAATAAGACTCGAGACTAAGTGTTTTAATGGAACTTCTGATAATGAGATTAAATTAATAATTAGATTAGATTAGATTAGATTACAGAATATGCTTTGATTTCTCGGTTCTTTTTGTTTCAAATACAAACTTCAACTGCAACACATGATGACATAGGCTAACCCCAGTTGCTAACACAGCGATGCTCACTGTTGAGGCCACCATATTGTATCGATTGTATTCTTTGATAGGGTTAGGGAATAAGAGTTATCGTTAGCCAGTTTGGTATCTTCTTCTTAAGTCGTACACATGCATCCCTGAACCATTCCCAATAAAAGGCCGAATTCTCTCACCCCAAACAGTATCAATTCTCCTAACCTTCTCACTTAAGTGATCCCCTCCCCCAATTGTCTGGAATTCATTTTCATCCAGACACAATCTCAGTTTATTGCTGCAGGATGAGTATGAAAAATCTCAATGTGTATTATCAAAACACTCTCAGTACAGACCATGTTGTAAAATATAAGCTTTGATACTCTGCATTTTTAATTACTTGTCAATCAAAGAGCTGAGAAAGTTGAAATTTTGTTAACCTCCTACGAGAATTGAAGTTTGGATTGAGAGGATTGGTCCTTTTATTCCTATTCTTAGTTGCAAATATAATTACTTGATTCACTTCAAGTAAGATTATTTCTGCTTTTGTTTCGTTTTCAGGTGTTTGTTATGCAGAATTTGGCGTCAGGGTACCCAAGACCACCGGATCGGCTTACATGTATAGTTACGTCACTGTGGGAGAGTTTGCTGCGTTTGTGATTGGTTGGAACTTAATTCTGGAATATTTGATTGGAACAGCTGCCGGGGCAAGCGCCCTCAGTAGTTGTTTGGACGCCTTACTACGAGAAAAGATCAGCACATTTATGATGGATAATGTAGGCGGATTTGGTATTCACAGTAAGTTACCTGCCTTTTTTCCAGTCGAGTCGGGTAGAGTCGTGACAATGTAAATGGTGTCACGACTACTATTCTTCTGAATTCCGCAGTACCATGAGCCGTCCGCCCAATGGAGAAGTTTTATCGGGTCGCAGGTAGTCGTAGAGGATATGCCCCAAGCTTATGGGCTGTTTGCACTATTTTCGGTCCAAAATTCGATCCGAATTGTTCTAAATCAGATCAATATTGATTTAATTCCAACTACTTTTTCTAGGTATGGTTGTACTATATCTTATTAATTATCCTTACTATAAATTGTACTGTTATCATTAAATAACTTCTGTCGCTCAAGAGAGCGATAAGCCTATTCGTTCGAAAACCAATCCATTTTTATGGGTCAGTCCGATAATCAAAGGCATACTCTGGTGGTTTTTGATTTAAGGTATTGCAAGGAAAACAAAAATATGTTAGACCATGAAATCCAAACTGTCGTAATTCAATTTCCTAACTCAAGAAACCTCACTTTAAAGATTTGTTATTTTTGTTTAAAATACCTCCACTTTTCAACGAAGCCAAAAAAAAAAATATGTAATGTGAGCACATCGTGTCGGATTCCTTCTGTTTTTCTAAATAATTTTATATCCTGTTTGTCCTTCAAATTGTAATACTGTTGGAAAGTTTGGATACCTTTTCCTGTAGATCTACCATTATCCTATACCATAATTATGTGGGGTATGTCGAACAATGTTGCTTAATATTACCTGCAGCAGCATGAAAGTTATCAATAAATTAAATGCAATGTTAACTTAATGAAGATGCAATCCTTTCAAAATTAACATCTTCGTAACGCAATATGTTTTTGAGATGTAGTTTTCACCTTCTGAAAAAAAAAATAAAAAAAAAGATGTACTACAGATTGACACAAGAGATACATGGCCAAAAGCATCGAGATCCTTATATAATATGATGATGTAAAATCGTATCATGCAGCGGAGAGAAAATGACACAGGACAATGAAACTGTACTCCGCGGTAGGTGCTAAGACAGTAAACTCGATTAGAGCATGACGGACTAAAATAACTCTTTTATAAGAATAATTGAACAATAGGGAACAACGTAATTGTACTCTTCTTCAATTTATATACTTTGGCTTTCATTGTTTTTATACCTTTGTTTTCTAATCTATTGCGCTCCATGTAGTTTCTCTTCCCCTTCCAATTTGTTTACCCCTCCCATTAGTCCATTATCTTGATATGGACCTACAATAAAGACTTCCGGCCTGTAGTAAGCAGGTAAGAGGCCGACTTTCACCATATTTAAACTGTGTATGAAACTGGATTTAAACTTGGACCGTGTTTGCAACTGTATTTAAAATTTACCATTTTATCTAGTACATAAATAGTCTTCGAAGTTCGATATGACCCGATCGAACTTCAGGCCTTCACTGAGTAGAGTATTCTAATCCACTTGACCATGCCGTGGTTATTTGAATTTATCATGTAAAATGGTCGATTATTAATGGATCTAAGGAGAATTGGGGCTAATTTCTAGGTTTCCAATGCTTTTTGCATCCAATACCAAACGTTGTCATTTTCATACGTCACCAGACCAGTTCCAACATGTGGTCGTAGTGACCTGCGCTCCCACTTCATATGCCCAAATTCATCCACCTTGCGCCTTTTTGAAGAGCAAAGAAGGGACCACATCTAGTAAATAACTTCCCTTTCTCAACATCATCCTCTCCAGAAATTTTTTAAACATGCATAGTTCTTACGTATTTAACGTCAAACAACGTAATTCTAGAGGACAAATAGTTAAGCACGATGTTCCCATGAGGTTAATTTCCAAGCTCGTGAAGTAGAGTTCCGGGCATATCTATACAATCAAGTGCCTTCATTTTTGTGCAGCAAAAATTTCTTCTCAACAAAATGGCTCCCCCACTCAAAAAATTCCCTGTGCCTGTTGTTACTGGAAAGCCAATTAAGTCTCAAATTTTAAAAACTTATTTTAAAACAAGAGCCATGTCAAACACATTTCTTCTTTTTTCGCTTCCAAGTCAGGTTCTTACATGATATTTGAGAACTTCAACAATACATATCTTCAAGGAAAATCAATCCGTTACTCTGAAGACTTTTATAATTTAGTGAGAAAAATATTATCACATGACTCTCAAGAGACAATTATGAAACACTACAGACTACGACACTAATCCAATTGGATTGTTGCTGCCCTTGAAGGGGAAACGATAAATAATTGAATTGTTCAATTAAAAGTTGTAAGAGCTTCAAATTGTGACTAAATTAATAACCGACCTCGTGACCATTATGCAACTCAGTGAGTTTGTTAGATGGAATTTCCCGGCTCAGTTTCTAACAAGTTGGTTTAAGTAAGGGTGGCCACGGACTTTTTTTTCCAGTTGTGGCCCACTTGCTTGTTTTCCCTACTGCTTTGCTTATGATAAGCACCAAGCACAAAGTGGTTAAGTTACATTTTAAAATTCTTTGGAATGTCTCGACCAGGATTAATACATCTCAAACCATTTACTGTCGCTTTGGTGACAAATACGCCTCCCTTCTTTTTGGGGCCTTCTCCTACAGCGATCTTATTTGTACCGGATTCTAAGGCAATTTACGTTTACAATGTGCATACTTGTGATACCTTTAGCAGTGTAGTACCATGGGAGCTCCGAGGTATTACTTCCATGGTAATATTGACATTAAATGCCCTTTAAAAAATCATGTGGTCTTTACGGAAACTTGTCGTAATTTGAAGTATGCTGAGTCGGCATAAAAACAGAATTGGGGAATAAATCGATTATTATAACTCAACGTTATGAACCGACTACAGAAGTTTTGGTTTCATGCTTGGATCACTTTCGAGGGACGTCTAACCTTCGCAGAGGGTATCGAATGTGCTTCCAACTTCCACTACTTTCGAGTGCAGCTAGTTAAACAGGAAAATACACTTCCGGTGGGCAGGCAAGGGTAATAGGGAGTACCTAGACAAGAGTTTTATTCACTGAAAAGACCAGTAGTTAAAAGTACACTTGAGTACAGTAAATAACAATTCAACAAGAATTACGAATAAAGTATAGCATGATGGGATCACAAACGTATGACCATGAACATCGATGAGGTCAATTCAAGAAAGTTGCACATCCAACGAGTAGTCCGGGACAACAAAACGGTCCCTATACCTTTATGTACCTTTTGGTCTTACTCTTAAAATTCAGTTAGAGATGAAATGGAAAAATATTTGCTGATATCAAAAAATAAAGTAATGATATCTTAGTTAATAACTGTTATAGGAAAAATAAATATCAGCTGTCATTTGTTGATATCTATAAATAATTGCTTATGTAAACAATTATTTGATGCTATCATTAGGCAAATTGATGATATTAGCAGGGTGAATTAGTTAGAGTTTTACGGTACAGCTTCCAGCCTATTGGATAAAATCGAGCCGGCCACGCCGCATGGGTGTCCGCAGGTATGGACATGGGGGGCACTTGCCCCCCCCCCCCTGGAAAATAAAAAAAATTGAAAAAAACGTATAAAAATCAAAGCAAAACCTCGAACAAAACGTGTTTTCCAAGTTTCTATGCGAAAAAGGCTTTAGAAATGCCATTTCCAGCGATCTGGGAGGTATTTTGGGCTGAAATGTTCGCATATGCTTTGTGTTAATTCATGGTGACTTGGAGGTTTTTCCCCTCCTAGAAATTTTGTCCCCCCTGACTTTTTTTTCTGCTGACGCCCATGCTTCGGCCTTTTTCCAGTTGTGGCTCACTGGCTTGTTTTCCTTACTCCATTGCGTATGCGGAACATCACGCAAAACGATAGTCAGCTAGAGACTTTGGTATAACTCCACCTGAGAATAGAACACGGGCCTTTCGCGTGAGAGGCGGACACTCTTACCGTTAGACCAAACACGCGGCCGAATAGCAGGGAGATGCAGCTACCAAACATTAGGAAATAATTACTCATATCTGCTAATGACTTTCAGACCATATCTAATAACTTGGATATTCCGTAAAATGGTTTTATAATATTAACAACCAAGTCTTGATATACGTAAGTACCAAATAAACAGTAAAAGGGCTTGTCATTAGAACGAAAGACGTTAAAATTGTTATACAATTCTTGTATTGTGTGACTCTATCATCTCTTTCGGGGTATCGGCCTAAAAAGTAGTAACTGAAACTGACCCTTTTCACGGTATTTTTGGGCTATAATGTCGTCTGAAAGGAGGTTTCGTCGACATTTTGAATTGTTAACGGATGCTCACTGAGATGCAAACTGCATACCGTAACATTTGTACTTGTTAAATTTTGACCATTCGTGTGAATTTCAATTGACAGTTTTTTAATATTGGAGGTTTCAGAATTTAGCCAAGTTGTAACATTACTGCCTGGGATAAGATTTCAATTATAACCGTACATCTTTACCAAAACTATCAAAACATTACGTCATTTCAAAGGATAAAGATAAGTGTTAGTTACTGGTAATCTCAATAAACTTGCCTACAGGTCTCTTTGGCTATTCCTGGCAAATACTTTACACGGTTCTGTCGACACCACCCCAATGAAAGCCTTTGACTACTCGCATGCGAACAATTTAGGCCAATTGCAACTTTATATATTTTGAACTATTTTGACAAAGCCTATTTGATAATCGATATTTTAATGCCACATCCGAGAAAAACTTGATGAAGTATTTGTCGAATGTGATTTTGGGAGAAAAGGGATGTCGAAGGCTTCGGACGATCCAGTCATAGCATGCATATATAAAACCTATGGACCCCACCCCTCCCCTCCTCACACACACACATACAAACAGAGCACACCGTGACGCACACCTATTGAGTGCAATCATTTTCTTCAAGTTCAGTACGACGCTAGTCCTTAAATGCATAGGACAATGTAGCTACAATCTTGGACAAAACTGTTGGGACACTTTGCCATAGAATTCTTGAATTTCAGTTTAAAGGCTTCCATGAACCCCCCTCCCCGCCCCCCCCCCCTTTCAATGTTGCACTGAAAGAGTGACTGTATGCCGTGAATAGGCTAACTGTGGTCAACATTGCGAAGGGTTAGCGGGGGTGTCCCAAGGAGTTTTGTCCAAGATTGTAGGTCAGATATTTTCTGAAGCAATTTGTCCAGCTAAATTTAGTACTTTGACCCTTTCTTTCAGCTAAAACTTATCCTGATTTGGTGGCGCTCGTCATAGCCGTAGCGATAACACTCATCGTAGCAGCAGGAGTCAAGAAATCTGTCACATTTAACAACATCCTGAACTCAATCAACCTTGCAGTGTGGGTGTTTATGGTTGCAGGTGGCTTATTTTTCATAAATCTGAGCAACTGGACTGAGACGGGATTCTTGCCTTTTGGATTTTCTGGTGTACGTTTAATTTTTACCATTGTCTCTCTTCGAGTTGGGGCGCCTGTAACAGGAAGGGAGCCTGAAAAATCGTTCTTATTGATACAAAGAAAGTGAACATCAAGTCAAAAATTAAAAAAAAATCAAATAAATATATAAATTGCTGAACATGAAAAATGAATTTTAACAGTCCAACTCCATCTTCATCTTTCAAATTAAAATGGTACATTGCGCGCAATAATTTGTGATGTCATTGTTGCACTACTCAAATTACCATCTTTTTACTTCTCTAATTTTCTGAAAGTTTCTGCACCTCGTTCCAAGGTGTGATAGCACTCTTACTCTTTATCGGGTAATGTAACTAATTATTACGCCCTCTGTATGTACCATGCTATGCAAGAAAACAGGAAGTGTTCAAGGTCATAAATGCATTTGTAATTTTAAAGGGGAACAAAGCAGGTAATGTGAGCTGTTCAACAAGAAAGTCACAAACTATTGTGCAACGGACTAATTTATTTTAAGAGAATAGATTTCAACACACAATACCTCAGCGATGGAACGAACTACGACAATGGGAGTTGGATGGATAAGATTCATTTTGAAAGCTCTAAATATATATTATATATATATATATATATATATATATATATATATATATATATATATATATATATATATATATATATATATATATATATATATATATATATATATATATATATATATATATATATATATATATATATATATATATATATATATATATATATATATATATAAATTTTCAATTCTAGACTTGAGGTACACTTTAAAACTGACAATTAAATTGACTCAATGTGTCCTTTCGTGTTTCTTCCGTCTATAAAAACGCTCCTTCTCCCGGAAGCATATTGCCCAGTCAGCATCTTGTCTAGCGTCTAGCTCGACCATGATTGGTGGAGGGAGGTGCACCCTTATTGATAAGATCTCTTACAAAGATACCCAGCCAACATGCCCAGCTGGGCCCCAACTGGTTTTCAGCTGGGCTACTTGCTGGGCCCCAGCTGGGGCCCATCCGTGTTTGTCAGGTGTTCCCACGTGGGGCCCAACTTGGCTAGCCTTTCCCAGCTGAAGCCCAGCTGTGCCCCGCTTCAATTGCTGAAGCCTAGCTGGGCTTCAGCTGGGAAAGGCTAGCCCAGTTGGGCCCCACGTGGGGACACCTGACAAACACGGATGGGCCCCAGCTGGGACCCAGCAAGTAGCCCAGCTGAAACCCAGTTGGGGCCCAGCTGGGCATGTTGGCTGGGATATTCATAACTAAACAACATAATTCCACCACCTTATCCCCAACGCATTTTAAGTCTCAATTTTTTATCTTCTGGCATCGACTGTCTTGAACCATTTCAATTAGGGGGCGATGAGCTAGGTAGAACTGCCCCATACCTCTAGGTGCTGTTTGTGCTACAGATAAGAAGATTTACATGTGCCTCGGAAAGTTAAAGACACTAACGTAACCTTCAGCTCTAATAACTAACCTTAATCCCTTACTAGTAAAGCACGTCTAACCCATACAACATTCCTAACCTATCCCCTCAACCCCCCCCCCCTCACACACACACAGAAACCAATATTTTACTGTTATCTGACATTCTACTGTACCGTCGTAGTGTATACCGTTGACATTACAACTCTGCTTTCTGTGGCATACGTAGATCTCCGCCATGGCCCGTAAATTATTTAAGTCCACGTGTGTAAATATTTTGAGTCATTTGGTAAAAAATCTTGAAACGATATGAGTATTCATTTTATTATAGATCAATTTTCCAAGGTAAAATATTTGCTTCTATTCAATTTCCAGGTAATGACAGGTGCTGCCACATGTTTCTATGCATTCATTGGATTTGATATTATAGCAACGACTGGGGAGGAGGCTAAAGATCCTAGCAGATCGATACCGATCGCCATTATGGCTTCTTTAATGGTTTGCCTTATTGGTAAGTTAAACAGTCACTCGCTACCTCAAACTGCAACTTTACATGGATAGGCCTGTATCAAAATTCTAGTTTGAATCAACAATTTATTTTAACAAACATCAAAATACAAAAGCAGAGCAGCTCATTTGACAAAGTATTCACTGAGAGTGTTGAGATTACACATTAGGGCCCTTAGGCCCTAAGGGGGGGGGGACAAGGTCATTCATGGATGATTGAATTGTGTACACTATTTAAGCGGGGCGCCAACATGAGTTGGCGCGGAGCGTAAAAGAAAATTTTGGGCCTTACAAACCTTCCAGACGGTCGGAAAAGACACTTGACGAGTGTTCTAAGCTGCATGTACCCAGCCCTGAAACTAAGCGAAATTAAGGATTGTGATTACTGATTACACATTAGTTCCATTTATGTTCACGTGTGAGGTTATGCCCTCAATAAACTGAAGTTTGAACCTGCGGAAGGAAAAATAAAGGCAGTTGTGGGAGCTAAAGTGACGTGATACAGTTGGGAGAATTATAGAACTGTCTGAGAAAAGAGAAAATTTCCCCTTCATTGGAAATGTACATTTTATGGAGACGGTCGCTAAGAAAATGATCTGCGATTAAATTTGGGGAGCGTTAGTTTGAGAGCAGTTACGTAGATCAACGTCAATAATCGAAGAATAACTAATCAATAGCAAGTAATTAATGCCACCTGACTACTACATATTAGAAGTATCACTTTCCCTTATTATACCATTGAAACTACCGACACCGTGTTTGCATAGTTCAATGATCGCACAGTACTACCAGACTACGACAACTAAGAGTTGACTTGCAGTAAGTCTAATCTTGTATGAAAGAGAGAGCCACCATGATTTCTGCGTTATTGTCTTTCATCGATACTGCCTTTGTTCCTCTACTCTTCTAAAGTTGTAACCAGATCATCCAAGTTGGGGGCTCATGAATGATTATAGTTAGTCCCGTTGCTATACGGCAGCAATACAAACAAAACGATCACCTATGAAGGTTTTGAAGGCCTATAATGAAAAATTGCAAATTTCATTCATGTTATTGACATTTCCCTTCCGGAATGAGTACACTGAGTTCTGAAAGAAAAAAATATGTCATCAGTTAAAAGTGTCTGTCAGTGCCCATTCAAATAATCTATTACCGTAAAGCGGAACATTACATACTGTCATATTTCATTGTCTCTTTTCGTTAAACACTTCTTTACTTTCATTTTTTGTATATACAAAGAACTATCCCGTTGAAAGGACAATTTTTCGATATTCGCTGTAAATCCCTTACGTCAGCTATTATTACTCAACTGTTTACTTAAAATGTTTTAATTTGATGGACTGGATTACAGTGCAATAACAGTGCTTACAGGCAGTCAATTTTTACTCCTAACTACAATTTTTATAATAGTCCACAGATGTTTTCAAGAGGTACACCTTTTTTTAAGGCAACAACTTCAGAGAATACCGAGTAGGCCGAGTGGTCTGCTAGCACATTGGGTCTTGCATACTCATGTTAAAGGCCCAGGTCTCTCACCCCAAACAGTATTTATTCTCCTAACCTTCTTACGTAAGACCCTCCCACAATTGTCTGAAATTCCATCCTCATCCAGATACAACCTCAGTTTATTGCTTCAATGTGAGTATATGAAAATTCAGTTTGTATAATCAAAACACTCTCAGTACCGTTCATGCTGTACGTGTAACAAAAGATTTGGTACTCTGCATTGTTTGAATTAGCTGTCAATCAAAGAGCTGAGCCAATTGAGAATTTTGGTACCCCGGACCAAAAGTATAGTTTGGGGTGAGAGGTTTGTCCCTTTAAGCAATAAACTGAGATCGTGTCTGGATCAGGATGAATTTTAGATAGTAGTTTGGGAGGGGCTTAATTGAGTAAGTTAGGAGAATTGGAAGTTTTGGAGGTGAGAGGATCAGGGATTGAAGTAAGTAGGTCACATGCGCCTTGACGTCGCTTCTTAAGAAAGGAACACGTGCACCCAAGTAGATGAAGGGCGGTGTGGGGTGTAACTGATTCCTGAATTTGTTACATGATCTGGTGCCCGCAAATGAGCTGTGCTTTCATTTTGTTCACACTGCAATGAAAAGCAATTAACACAAACTTGACTGGCATGTTAGCTAAACCCAAATGTTACGTAACTTTGTTACGTAAATGTTAGTATCAATCAATTAATCAGATGTGAAACCTGATCTTATCAAGTGTGTGTGTGCAGTGAGCTTCATTTCCTTCCTGTGCGATGAGAGGTAATCGGGTGGAGGAGGGGGGATGTAACAAAAAGTAAGAAGGAAAACTTTCATCATGTAGGAGAGGTGAAACTGTCTTGAGTGAGAAGATTGATTTTGCTTTTAATGCGAAAAAGTCCACTAAAAGGATGGGGGGCTGATACTACAGACTTTCCCTGGAGAGAACTGATGTTGAGAAATTTGAAACGAAGACCTGTGCAAGAAACTTAAATACGAGGCACAATTCGTTTTTGTAGATCGATGACGCCTGCAGGGAGGTATTCTGATTAGGGAGGCTGTCACTTTCTCCTTAAATCAACTCAATGGAAGAGGGCTGAGATGAAAGGTGGCGCCAAATTAGACGGTTTGAGGCGTTTTCAATACGTATGTTACTACCTCGCTGGGGTAATCCGCTGTTTGAAGTAAATACGCCTTATAATGATAAGAAAAGGTTAAAATCGTTTGGGGTAGCGATCGGTGGTATTTTAAAGAAATATGTTTGGTTGAATCAAGGAAGCCAACAATTGTATCAAAATATGCTGAAATGCTTACAGGATCGAAAGCGAAACTCCCCTACTGTTATTTTTAACAGTGGGGGTGAAATGAAATATCAAAACATTTGTTTGATTGACAAGAATGAAACTAAAAGACAAGCATATTGCAAATTAAACTTCCGTTCTAATTCGTAACATGGCAACTTGATCGTTATGTCAAATTTGAAAGAATGGGACTCCCACTTTGAGAAGGAAGTTTATGAGAGGCCTTTTCTGGCATGCTGGGCGGCGATCCTGGGGACACGACCGGCAAACGCCCCATTTGAGAAAACGCACATTGACTTTAAATTTTTCACATAGTAATAATTTAAAAATGTTGTAATGTCTATCAATATTTAAACTTCCATCTTCCAACTTGATTTAAACATCAATATTTAAACTTCCGTCAGAAACTGCCGCTGATGGGATTTAAAATCTTCACCCCCCCCCCCCCTCGGCCACCGCCCACCACACACCGCCCATAAACAAAGAGGGCCTCGAAAAATCGGATAGCACAAGTATGCCGAAGTGAGTCGGTTGCCAACAACTGAAGTGCAGAAAAGCCAAAAAAAAAAAAAAGGTCATCAAAATCCGTGGCAGTCGGGGGAATCACGGGGTGTCCCCCCGCCCCCGCAACTCACATTCGAACTCCTGCATAAGCCACTGATTATTGATAACGATAAAACTGTAAGGAAGTAAAATTAATTGATCATGGCAAAAAAATTAGACTTTTTTAGGCTTCAATAGCTTCTCTAACAGTTCATTGACTAACCACTTGAGCAACTAAATTGCATGAAGAGCTCTTGATATCACCTTTAGATAATTTACTTAAATGGACGTAGCTAGGAATTTGTAGCGGTGTTACAAGTAGATTTTTCATGAGCGAAAGACGTAACGATTTCATTCGTTTAGAACTTCTCAACTTGTTGACTAGGAGACTAGAAGTTCTTTATATCAAAGGTTGGTTCGTTCTCTGGAACCTTCGGCCTAGCGATCCTGTGATCTAGTCAATCTTGCGATCCAGTCAATTTTGCCCAGAACTTAACAACCCTTTTTGCGTCACAAATAATCTGTTCTCGTTTTCATTCTTTCTTATAGGTTACGTGACTATTAGTTTTGTTCTTACCCTTGCTGTTCCATTTTTTGACATATCAACGGAATCCCCTCTCATGGACATGTTCGTGCAGAATAATGCTGAGCTTGGGAAGTATATAGTATTTGCGGGGTCTGTGGCTGGACTTACTGTAAGTCTCCTTGGGTCTATCTTCCCAATGCCTCGAGTGATCTACGCCATGGCACTTGATGGGCTTTTGTTCAGGTAAATTTGTTAAGTCCTTACAGATGAAACCGAAAAGTACAGACATGATCTGATTAGTCTGTCTCTAGCAACTCCCTGGTCTGTCATAATTGAGGTTCATCAGCTTTAATCTTTCCAATTCTTTCTTTACTTTCATCTTAGAAGGTTACACCAGGGAGTTGCTAGAAACTCACTGGTTACACACTGCTACTTTCTCTTAATTCACTGTATATGAAGATTTAGAATTGCACGAAGACAATTAAATTAAGAGGATTTAAGGCCTGATGGATCCCAATTATGGCGGACTTCACTTGCTGTTCGAATAGGAAAACTTACGTTTTATACTCCATATGGTTATTCGTATTGTTACATATTGCTCTTAACAGTTCTATTTTGTTCACTCTCAGTACATTCCTTCTACTCTTGAAAAACCACAGAGACTCTTATACGAGATTCCACTGTTTCACTGTTAATATTGGTCAGCTTCATGTTACCCGTAAGGCAACGTGACAAAAAATAAGAAATTAACTGAAAGTTCTGTTTTGGCAAATAATGATCTAACTCATACAACACTGGACAAGAGGGCAACTTGTATACATTTATATTTAATTTCTGTTAATGTGTTTAAAGGAGTGATATAGCACAGCATTCTGCTTCCCTAGCCCTTCCGGCTCCACTCCCCTGTCTGGTTAATTGTAAATGTCTATACACACCTAAAAGCATTTAACTTTACTGTAGTGATATTGACAGGCCTACTAAATTTGTCATTTTCTACTTTCAGATCGCTTTCCAAAATAAATCACGTGACTCACACACCTGCCATTGCTACCGTTATTTCGGGTTTTCTGGCTGCCATCTTAGCCTTGATGGTGAGTCTGAAAGATCTCATTGAAATGATGTCCATTGGAACTCTACTGGCATATACCATCGTATCAATGTGTGTATTAATCCTTCGATACCAACCTCACATCGATGTGGTTTCCGCCCTCGAGTCTAACTTAGCCTACGGTCGCCTTCAGGAGGAAGGGGAGGATGGAACAGCGCCACCAAGTTCAGAGGCCCAAGCTACTTTAGCGGAAGCTGGAGTGGACAAGCTTTTACCCAAGTTGAGCAACGATGATGGCTTTCAAACTAAGAAACCATTTTATGGTGCCGTTGATGAGGAACCCGCCGATGGATTCAGGACATATTCACGGTCTCAATTCATAAGGTCACGTGTTCGCGAATTTGTATATTTCTGCATGGAGAGGTTACGCATAATGCTCAGGTTACCAGCTTCGTCAGAGTTACCAAACGCAGACACTGGCAAGAGCGTTACTATGACAACGTTGCTATTGTTCGTCTTAATATTTGCTTTGTGCGCTCTGCTTGTATTTGAGAATAGTGTCATAGGACAATGGTGGGCTATTATTATCCTCCTTTGCCTCATAATTTGTCTTATTCTTTGTTTCTGGAATATCTTGCGTCTCCCCCAGAATCCAGACCGTTTGAAGTTTATGGCGCCGGGGCTTCCATACCTACCGATAGCAGCTATGTTTATCAACATATTCCTCATGCTGAAGTTGTCTTATCTAACTTGGGTGCGGTTCGTCATTTGGATGGTCGTAGGTAATGTTACTCGTTTCAGTTTCGGAAACTTTAAACACTGCTTAAAGCACCCAAAGAATTTTGGGAACTGGAAGAATAAACAATATTTCCTGTGCAACTCTATTGTTTATAATCCAAGTTTCCCTGATCCTGTGGGTGCATTGAGCAATCATTAGGTCTGTTATGGTTATTATCATTCTACCGCGAAAAAGCTCAGAAGACATATTAAATTTTCTATTCTAACATTTAGAAACCAAAATATTAAATACTAACCCAAATCAAACAGGGCCTCTCAAAACAGTAAAATGGCCCTTTCTCAGAAGCGGATACACAAATATAGAGATGTAGAGATGTAAAAAGAGTGGCTGGAAACCCCCCCCCCCCTCCCATAGGCAAGCTATGCGACTTCTTTTCGATGTCATGGGGGCCGAGTGTTGAGAAAGACAAAAAATATACATACATATATTTGCGTGAAAAATCAAAGGCAATAAGCGAGTTCGCAAATATTGGGAAGAATTGTCACTTGGGATCGTCGCCCATACTCTCAGAAGACTTGCATTAACATTATGTTAATTTTAGCGTGTGTTTTTATTGTTGATGTAGCAAAATCCGGGGGATGAGACCAACAGAGAAATCTCCCCTTGGAGCCCCGTCTGAATGAACTTCGTAAAATGAAGAAACGTTTAAAAATCACATCATTTTGGGAAGTTACTTTCATTTTTAGCATCACACCCTCTTGTGCAGCACTAGGGAATTCCTTTACGCCTTGCTGCAAACAAAATTTCCGGTTTCCTTCACCCCTGATACTTTACCAACAAGAGCAGGTTAAGTTATGTCTGTAATTCATTTGAAATAAATTATTATTGTGTAAAGGATACGGCTTGCGTTATTGCTGTAGGTCTAACAAAAGTATCATTCGGTTGCCTCATTTCGTAGCTATCATGATAGTCCCTCTTTACTCCAATTCGATCTATCTACACTGGTCCACCAACCATAATCTCCCATTTTCATACAATGCTAAAACAACTCTTTACTTGTTTCGATATTAACTGATCATTAAAATGTCATTAAATTTCCAATTCGTTATAACGAGATTGTAGAAGACCTAAGAGCCTGAGCTAATAAAAGAAGGTCTGAACGTATGTTTGGACAAGATTAATTAAAGTCTGTTTACTATGTTGCATAGAGTGCTTTCACCGACGTCACAAATCCCGCCCCTGTCGGACAAAAACTGTGGTATTATACGCATAGCTGTAGCAGAGAACCAGCTGAAGGTTGACGTAATAACTGTTGGTTTTTTCCCCAGCAGAAAACGTGGGTACCTAATTATGACGTAACTTGAAAGTAATGTGTACAGTGACCGTCGATTGATTTGGAAACTTAATGTTATTTTAAAGTATCCTTTAGCAACCAACAGAAACATTAACCCAAACCAAATTCGGACAAGTTTACGGCAGTTACATCTGGCGGCATGTTCTATAAAACAATAAACGAGATAATACGTACTCACGTGGTACCAAAGCCTCAATATGAACACGCAAATCTGACAACTAAATTGGCCTTTGAAAGGTTTTGAATGGACAAAAGTTTGATTTCCCCCCAATAAAGAATATTCCCAAATCAACTTCTTAACCCTTTACCGTTGTTTGGGTCCTTTTGGACCCATGCGGAGAGCTCGGCTGTCACCGATCCTTACTGTTTCACTCGGAGCTCGAAACTGCGAGTAGCTACCCGAAAATTCGGCCACAACAACGAGAGAGACAATAGTTTGAGGTCACGGGGTCAATAGCCTACGGAAGCTGATGCGGGGCGTGCTACGTCCGCTTTTCCGCACACTCCCGAGGCGGGCGAAAATGCCCCGATTGGAGCACAACGGTAAAGGGTTAAGTAAGAAAGAGGGCGCTGTAGCGTTTATTTGGTTAACAGATAAATCTCCAGTTTAAAACTTGAACTGTGCAACATTTGGTGAAGCTGTTTTGCAGGAAAATGAACTGACTATAATCCTGTTAGCTAAGCAAAATTTAACACCGTGACATTAAAAATGAGAACTTCGTCGAAAATAACATGACCTCGAAATTCGATTGATGTATATTGGTGTGACTGAATTCCAGTGATGGAAACTGTTGCCGTACAGCCTATGAGGAAGTTTGTACTATAAACCCCTTGTACTTGAACAAACGTGTCCATCTATCAGTGGCCACTGCATGAACTGTAAGCCATACTACCCCACCACGTATTGACAAACTGTAGTATTGGTATACGATGGGGTCTACCCGAAACGGTGATAACTGCATGTGACATTTGGTTGCTCGAAGCCGAGGATATTTTACCAAATTTCATTAATTTTCTCTTGAAGTGCTGTATAGTAAATTTACCGAGCCACGCCTATAATCACAATGGCACGTAGGGCACGTGTCCCATAATCTTCCAACAAAAAGAATAACAACTATATTACCTGGATAAACTATGGCAGATAAATCTTCACAATTAAACCTGTCAAAGTAGAAAAATTTGCACTTTTTACATCTAGGTTCCTTGAAAAATTCTCAAAGGAGAAGGGAAATTTCTTCCCAGACCCAAGAAACTCTCACGTGATTCTCCTTCCAAATCCGTATGACCAGCTACAATCCTGCAATCATAGAGCAAAGATTATCGTAAAATGGAAATGGAAGCTTACGATGCATCTGCATCTGCAGCAGGAATTCACATGTACAGTATTTCTTTATTTTTTGCTGTAATTTTACAAGCAATTTTACTTTGATAACATTCATATCTGTTCCTCAATGAATATCGAGCTTACGTTGTAGCAAATATACTGCACTGTTAACGGTTTTCAATTAAAGACGAACAGAAGTGACTTGTTTGAAGCATAAACGGCAAGTACACGATTATGACAGATTTGCCAGACTGAAGAAAGGATCTTTTTGATTTAGATACAGACCAAAATTATAAGTTTTCAGTACATTTAATCAATGCTTGACCAACTTAAACCTAAAGTCTTGGTCTAACACATTACTGGAGTTGAAATGTCGACACCCACTACCGAGAAACTGTTATCGAAAATGTATGACTAATTATAGACGAATCCGGGCATCAGATGATATTCTGATTTCAGTCGGCCATGACCGGGGTCTATCAACTTTTACATAACCTTTCAATTTCTTTGCTTTTCTGTATCATGGATGGTTGTACACTAAATTGTGTTTTGATTCCCTCAATTTTACTGAATATGAGGGTTTGAAATTCATGTAGACAATAACTGAAGACGATTCAAGTCTGATGGACCCCATTAATGGCAGACTACAGTCACTAAACACAATCGTTGATCGGATTCGTGTATAGGTCAGATCTATACGTCAAGCTAGTAACCCCGGGCGAAGCGTCTACCCAATACTTCTGAGGTTATTTTGACTTGACACATTTTTCACCACTGAAAAAACTAACACAGCTTGGCTGGCTAGAAGCCATCCCGCCCCTTAAAGGGACAATCCTCTCACCCCAAGCTACGCTTCTAGTATAGGGTAACAGAAACTCTCAATTGGCTCAGCTTTTTGATTGACTGCTAATTCAAACAATGCAGAGTACCAAAGCTTATATTTCACAGCATGAACTGTTCTGAGAGTGTTTTGATAATACACCTTGAGCTTTCTATACTCACCCTGAAGCAATAAAATGAGACTGTGTCTGAATGAGGGTGAATTTCAGACAATTGTGGGAGGGCTTAATTAAGAAGGTTGGGAGAATTGGTACTATTTGGGATGAGAAAATTGGGCCTTTAAGCACCTGTCTTTTTAAGACGGACCTGTAGTACAGAAAGTTCTCGGTGTGGTAACCAATTATTGGGGTTAGCAACCGCCATGTCTAAGGACAAGCTTGTACGTACACACTGGGACTGCCCTAAGACATGGTTGAAGTATTCTAAGCTCCTATGACGTCAAGTGAGGACTATCACCAACTTCGATAATTTCACCCCCAAGATGATATTTTTATTATATCTACACAGGTTTACTGATATATTTCGGTTACGGTATGTGGCATAGCAGTGTCGAGGGCCGCAACAACGAAATATTTAGGCAGAGGAGCAAAGGACAGAAAGTAGTTTTGATGAATTCAGACAGTGTTCCGGTGAGTACTTATTAATGTCTAGTATATAAACAGTATCTAGTGGTTTGACAACGGCCATCATGGCCGACGGAGTAGAGTAAGGTATTCGCTGGCTTTGCATAATGGGGTTAGATTAGGTTAAATGGAGTTTTACGGCCCGGTTTCCAACCAATTTGTTCTAGTCGAATCGGCCATGGCCCTTTTCGAGTTGTGGCTCTTGGCTTGTTTGCCTACTCCATGGGAAGCCTGACAGTTTCAGACCAATCAGCATTATACTCATCCACGGACCGTCAGTAGACCTCTGACATCGGGCCTACGATGGCCCATCAAACAAAGGACTGACCAAATTTGCTATCAGGCAAACAACTGCTGTAACAATGACGTTGGTTGGTCTACCCCGTGGGCTGGGGTTTTTTAGAATATGCCCAAGGTATTCCCTGCCTGTTATAAGAGGCGATTAAATGGGAGGACTTGAACAGTATTTGAACAGTATGACACTATATAACACATTCGTGTTGGTGTGTCGTTTAATTAGATCTTATCTACCTAACTAACTAACTTCATAGCCAGTCGTGACGTCATGAGGGCCAAGACCCATAGATAACTTTGAGAGGAAGTCAAATAATCCCCCCTTAAATAAATCCCACCTGGAAGTTGCAAAGAGTAAATCTGACTCTTTCGGTTCCACACCGGCATAGGAAGTATCACTGACGACAACACGTAGTTTGCAACATCCGTTTGCTGTAAACCACATACTGGGGCAGTCATATTGGCCTACTATGTGAAATATTCTAACTATAACTCAGCCCTCTTCAAACATGCGGTTGTATTCAGACAGCTATTTTAATGTAACAGGAATCGTTTGCATTTTTCCGAGTCAAGGTTTGACAACACGTACGTCAAAAATTTAAAATTTTTTACAGGCATTTCGCTTTTGTGAGGACCACTAAAAAGTTGGGAGTGTTTATTGAAGGATCTATCCTCCTTATGGGAAAAATTAAAAACGTTACATAGGCGACAGGTGTAAATATTTTGGGGTTACTCATTTTATCGGACTAGGCCTAGGTACTTAGGCTTCAGCACGAGACTAGGTTGCCTGAAAAGGTGTTTCCTTTTTTGAACGAAGATTTGAAAATTAAGATCTTATTTTGTTGAAGAAATTTCGGAATTCAATGGAAGAAAATGGGGGGGGGGAATGGGGCTAAATGGGGTCCTGTGAGGTAATAGTGGTAAGGTTGCAACCCTTGAGACTGCATTGGCCCAACATTGGTTTGGCTGTTTCACTGGCCAATGACTGGCAGCACTGGCTGTGCAAAATACAAATTCCTTCCAACCATCTTTGACCCAAATATTCTACCAACCACACCAAGTATGATTTTGAAACAAATTTGTGCATTAGCACAAATTGAACAAAAAGTCCCCACAGGAGTAAGAAACAGGCCAGATGCTAAAGGAGCAATGCTAGGAGCACGCTTTTGCACGACTGTAATCCACACTAGGTAAGTTATAATAAGGTAGCTTATTTCAGCCACTCCAAATCTGCTAAAATATCATCCATCCAGAAACCCTAAGAGTAAAAAGTCAAGAGATTCCGAAGATATGAAGCTTGTTGCATTCTACCTGAATTTATTCCGACATTCAGAGTGGATCTATCGCATGTGCATGTATTAATGTCATGGTTTTACCATGACGTACGTTTTACCCCTCCCCACTTCACATCACAAATCTCCCTAAGTGCAAGTGTTGTGATTTTGTCTTACACTTCTGTGTAACATAGACAAAACAAGAAATATTCACACACCCAGCATTCGTGCTGAGACCCAAAACATTAAACTCGGGGGACAGATCCCACTTTTCATCACCCATATAACGCGGGAACTTTCATTTCAAAAACATCAAACGCGACTAAAAACACGTAAACCCGAAAATGATCTATTGTTATTTTTTTATTTGCTTGTAGGTGTCTATGTATGTAAGGTTAGGTTATATGGGATTTTGAGGCCCAGTTTTCAACCTATTGGTTTAAGTCGAGCCGGCCACGGCCATTTTTCCACTTGTGGTTCACTGGCTTGTTTTCTTACATTGCTTATGCTGAGCATCAAGCACAATGGCTGTGGGTTCCGTTTTTGAGGTCTTCGGTATGACCCGGTCACGACTCGAACTCCCGACCTCAAATCTGATGCTCGAACCACTGAATCATGCACTTTATGTACATGAGTGTTCCCAGGAAAAATCTCCCTGCACTTAAATCGTGTGCAAACCATCCAACCCCTTTCCTCGTTCCATCGCTTCAGTTGCACTGACCCCATCGGCAGGAGTTTCTCATTTTCCAGCTGTATGAATCATACTAATTCAAAATCCCGTCACCTCTTCAGTGCTTATATAACTACGGTTATCTCGAGTACAAACCTGTGATATATTTTCCTGGGTATTCTACGTTAATGTTCCTACATTGTCTTCCTTTATATCTAGTCTTTATTTGTTTTAACCGGAAGTCTGTAATAGTTTACTTGGTTTTCCCGTTTACTTAAACCGTATGATCTTAAAGGTCCGGTGACATGGAAATATCAAAGTTTGGGTTTGATTTAAAGGTGTTGAAATCCTGCAGAAAAAGCTATGAAATGCCATTAAAATCCGCAAAGAAATCTGAATCTCTGACTTGCACAAAGTTGTGCATAACAATGGGCTACTGTATGTAGGCATCAAATCGTATAATGTCGACATAGAGACATGCCATATATGGCTAATGTTATCCTTTGTTTTGACAATCTTCATTTCAAGGACAGCTGCGACATTAGTATATCGTTTTGGGGTTTTATTTTGAAAGTTGAAATTGTTTACTTGGAAGTCATCGGTAACCGTAAAATATTTGATGAGTAATTAAGAGATAATTAATATGGGGTTAATAAAAGAAATTTCAACACTTTGCAGCACTCCACATCATTATTTTTGCTAGGCAACAAGTTGCTTCAGAATATCCAACATCATGAAAAGATATATGCTTTTTAATCTACCATAAATGATACTTGCATAATTACAAACAATTTCATTCATTAAAGTTTACTCCTTAACTGCCAATAACTGCCTTTTGCTAGCATGCCACACTACCTTTAAGTTCATTACTACAAAAAGGAAATTTTGATCCCTTTCAAATCCATTTTGCAGATTGAATCGATCGTATCACTGACACGGACTCCTCATTTTAAAAACACCGCTTCCCTTTCCAATCTCAATCAAGTCGTTTAAAGTTTGTCAATGTCCGTGTCATGTATCATTCTCAGTTTTTGTCATTATTATCAATCTTCGGCTTTTTGGCTTAGATGATATGTAATATCTATTTCTGTTTTTCATCCAGTCTGAAATAAAGTCATACATGACAGACATATGATGTAAAATGATCTGAGAGCCGCAAGGTTGGTCAGTTCAGTGTTTCAAGGTTTGAGGACGTAGCTTCCGTGCAAAGACTGAACTCCTTTGGAAGTATCTGAAAGTAGGGTGGATTCAGAGGGGTGCTCGCCGCCCCCCCCCCCTAAAATTTCCCAAGATATTTTTTAAAAAATGGTAGATGGGTCATTTAACCTTCTCGTTTGTACATCATGTTGTTTTGTCTTTATTGTTACAAAATAATAGCAATTTTAATTAAAAGCACACAATTTATTTTTTCAGATAAAATGGCAATATTGAAGGCTCTAAAACCATAGGCATAGGAGGCTGCTTCCACGTAAATCTTGTCAAGTCATATTGTCAAGTCCTTAAACGTTTTGTTACAACCGACCTTACTGTACTGAGAGTTGAGTCATCTTTACTCTATCTTCTCCTTCTTACATCAATTTACCGATGGTGATCTTTTTAGCTTCTTTATATATCTCTTGAGTTGCTCTTTCTTCATTCAAAAGAATAGTCCAGAACCGAATTTTTCTATATAGTTAAAAGGGAAACATTCTAAGAAGTCCACGACGTCATTCCTGCTTGCTGCTTGCTTCAAGTTCAACTTTTGCAGAAAATCTGTCAACTTCAACTTCTCGAGAACCGAACATGGGAAATGGATGAAACTTCCACCCTGTCACCAGGATGCTTAGAATATGTTTTTATTTCACATATCAAGCATCACTTTGGTTCCGGACAAACCTTGTAAACTGACTCGCGTACCAAAGAGACTTACTACAGAGGTCATGCACGTGACGTCATCGCGTTTCAATTTGGCACTGATCATGCGCAGTAAGTGTGTTACCGATGCGCTCCCACGAAAGCACCTTAATGATGGACGTATGAATGGCAAAATAAAGAGACGCGCAACGCATTGACGTCGGTGCATAACCTCTACAGCATATAACAATTCCTGTTCTTTCAAGTGTTTCAAAATTCCTTGAACGTACTGATTATCATCATTTGTACAATTTCCTGTCGAAGAATGGTATTATAATCATCGACATGGTTTTTTCCCAGGCAAGTCGACTGTATACTTGCTTATCCTAATGTTACAGATCTTATCATTAATGTATACTTAGAGAATGAAGGTTAGGCATATGATGACATCCGAGGTCAATCAGGCCAAGGTTTTTAACACCCTTGATCGTGCTACACTTATTTCGAAACTTTATTGTGATAGTCTATATTTGGTGTAATGTTTATGTTCGGCACCGCTCTCATTTTGTTTAATTTTCCGAAAAGATTGACGCACACGAGATGGGAACAAGCTCGGCAACTTACCTCACGTGTTACTTTGGCCCAGCTAAGTTCTCATTTGAGCGGTGGCGTTTTGGTGAGGAGGCAGAGGTGGTGCTTCCATGCTCAGAAGTTGAAGGTCTTTGATTCTTTTTGCAACGAGTGTCACTCCTTGTGCACCGGAATTGAACACTTGGCGCGCGCCTTTACACTGTTTCGCAGGCGCAACCGTTTTGCAATGACGCGATTACATTCAGAAGACGCCGGAGAAATGGTATTAAGACCCATTAAATGAGCTCACTCCCCCAACACCAGAGCCTTATACACGAAACCTAATAGTCAAGAGATGGTCATATTCAGTCGGGTATTACTGGGGCCCATTAGCTTTAATCTTTCAAATTCTTTGCTCACCTGTACCGTGGGTGGTTGTACACTAAAAACCCTTTTTCCTTCGATTTCATTGGATATGAGGGTAAAGAGGTGTATACAGACAATGCAATTGAGACTGTTTGAAATGGTTCCTATATTATTTGATCATTATCCACTATCTAGCTTGGCAAGTCATTAAGTCGTATAAAGAGGCAAATCCCAGGGTGAACGTTGTTTTAAATCTCCGGGAGGGATCGGGGAGGGGATTATGAATACATGAGCATCCTTGGATAAAATTTGGTGCAAGCTTAATTACCAGAATAAGGGATCGAGGTCTAATTTTAAGGCCCAGGTTAGGTCATAAAGGGTTTTACGCTTCAAATTATACACGAATCCGATTAGCGCTTGTGTTTAGTGACTGTAAGCAGCCATTAGTGGGGTCCATCAGCCTTAAAACGTCTTCATGTACTGTCTACATGAATTTCAAGCCCACCTGTTCAGTGAAATTGAAGAAACCAACGTACAATTTAGTGTATATCCATCCAAGATACAGGTAAGCAAGGAAATTGAAAGATTATAAAGGTGATGGACCCCAGTTATGGCTGACTGAAATCAGACCATCACTCGATTCGACTACAATCTTCTGGTGTAACCTAGTGATGCCCACGACCCTTTTCCAGTTGTGGGAGAGTTGTTTGTTGTCCCTCCTACATTGCTTATGGGGAGCATCACGCACAACGACGGTACGAAGGTTCCTTTAAGTCGTTTGTGTGGCCCGGCATGGGGATCCCGGATCTTTCTAGGTTAAATCAGATGCAATTTTGCGCAGCATTAGTTTGAGTCAATGTTTTGTTTCATTACAAAAAGAATATCAAAAAATATAAAAGAATGTGGGGAGCATGCCCCTCCCATCTGGTTATCATTTGGAGTCATTGTTTTGTTCCATTAGGAAAAGAATATCAAAGGATATAAAGCAATGTGAGGATCATGTCCCCTTCCCCTCTGGTAATGCTAGTGGGAAGGTGGAGAGGATTTTATTGCCTATTCCACAAATTTAATGTGATCTTCTTTTAACAATGAACAGTATACCCGCCCATACTTATATCCATTTATATACATGGCTATATGGGACCCTTGTAGACATGGCCTTACCGTATGGACGGGGCTGGGGATTTCAGCACCCATAATTGGCCAAGAGCTAACTGAATGGGGCAGATTACGGTACCTCAGTCGGTAATAAGGTTTTGCCCTGGGGTGTCACCGCCGTCTCACCCCTGTAAGAGTTTCGTGCAGCCATACTTATAGATTTCATTGTTCATACATTGTTAGACCGATTGTTGGGTCATGTAGTTAATTACCGTACCAACTGATGCAAAATGGGTTATCACTAAGGTCTGGATTCTAGGATAAGGAAAATATTATCTCAAACGGAAGTAAATGGAACCTACTGCCATTGTACTTGGTGCTCAGAATTAGAAATAGAGTAGGGAAGACAACTTTTCGAAGGCAGTCCTTCTATGGTGTAATTCGCCTTTTCTTAATTACGCAACACAAACTTCTGAAAAATGTACGATGTATACAACGGTACATTGAAATCAATTGAAGTCTGTTACTACAAAATATAGGAGTTGGGGTATATATGTAACATGTGATACAAGAATACACATACCTCCTTTTGCGCTTCTATAAAGTTCAAATGAGGTACTATTCGTCAAGGAAAGTCGTAACACCGCAACGGATGGCCATCTAATGGTCGGACTTCCAGCTAAGGGTGTACCGTTAAGTTGAATTCGAGTAACACAGTGACATTACCTAGCTTCACAATCTCTCACAATGGCCCTACCTATTCTTGCTGTCGTCTGCATTCCTAAGATGGATGCAGCAATTCTGACTAGACATTTACCATATAACACCTATTGGCGATTACTAGAGCGTTGAATAGCTCAAGGGAACTTTTGCATTGACCATTTAGTCTGTAAGCCCACGTCCACTTCACACTGTTTTAGTGTGAGCTTCCTCAAGGTTGAGATGTTGTTTGTGTCCCTGCAAGTGAAGTATATGTAGCCCCATTAAAAAGTGGGAATCCTTTAGAATAATGTTTTGTAGTTTTCGCATTTCCATATGGATTAATAGACATGCCCGTAGCTGGCAAAGAAGGTAGGCGAAGCCCAACTCATTTTGTCGCCCCTAGTGATCGTTAAATTATATTTTATTTCTATTTTTTGTCATATTTTTTCTTATAATTTTTTACACATTTCCCTCATTAAAATTTGTTTGAAGCTATTTCGCCTCCCCCCACAGCTTCAGACCTGGTAAAAACTCAAAAAAAAAAAAAAAGGTGCCCAACTTTCCCGGGGTTTCTTGGAATTCATGTATGTTACCATTTTCCCTCCAGGTGTCCACAGAGCAGAATGTCATCTCAGCACACACAACGAAAGAGAAGCAATCATCGCAGGAGGCGACGGAACCCCTGGATGCTGACGTCACTTCAGAGTGAAACCTTCCTCATTACCGTCATGTGGGACCAATGGGGCTGTTATCTGTGACGTAACAACTTGGAATTGGTCATAGAACGAAACCACTTTGTCTGCGTTTACCGTTGACTAGTGCACAGTTCAAGTATTGTACTTCATTGCGAGATAACGAACGTTTGGATAGCAACGTCGTTTCGTTTTTATTCCATTACTGTAAACACAAATTATTCAAAGTGGTGTCTGACTCGACTAACCGCGCTAATCACTCATATTAGACTAATTTCTGATGATATATAATTTAGTAGTGATAGACTAAAGAACATTGGTCAAAATTTAGAAAAGGAGGCTAAAATTTTTTTAGAAAGTAATTCAACTGGGTCAAATATTAGTCAGTATTTTTGACTAACGTGATTAGTCAGTTAAGGCACTGTTTTGACTAATTTGTGTTTGCAGTGATTTGTCGAGTTGTGACGTCAGAGGTAACAAGTTCAGTAGCTTCGGTCACTTCATCGCAAAGATCGATAGAGTTCAGAAGTGAATAGGCTTAGATACGTTTTAACGACTTCTTTGCTTCTTTGTCTGTAAATACAAAAAATAAAGAAATATAAAAAATAATGTTGAATCAAAATGGTCGATTCTTTACGTCATGCTAAACCAAATAAACCTTGATGGTAAACTTGATCCTGTATACACGAATCTTGTTTTCAAGGGATGATCCTGAGATTTGTCGGCCTTTTAAGATCCATATTCCCATTTCTTTTTAATCTACCTGTCGGTACCATGAATGGTTGTATTCAATTTAAAATCTGAACTTAATCTGCTTTCGTTAGTGTTTTAGATTGTTTGCAGCCGTTTATGAAATCGGTATATCAAACTGAATTCTAAAATTGAGGCTGACGTCCTCAGTCAAACACTAAGCTTGACTGCGGATTCCCCCATTGTTTAGACAGGTATATAGATCAATGGTAAATACAATTAATATAAATAATTTATATGAGATAATGATATGAATAAAAATATAGAAAAAAAACTTATATTAATTTTAACTGATCAAGTGGTCAACGTAGCCTAAAATGTGTAGGCAAGAAAATAGATAACATCACCGGCTTCAGTTATAGCATATTTTTAGTACGAACTTACTAACTATAGAGTGCCTACATTGACGTGCACAAGCAACGCAACTTTTCATTATTGTCGGAAAAATAGTGGTGTGTAATACATATAGCCAACTGAGAATTAGAAGCAGCTAACGGACCGATGTAATAACTGTTGCTTCTTTGTTCAGCAGTGGGCGCGGCTAACGTGAAACACTACTTTCACGTTACGTCACGATTGGTAAGCCACTCCCACCGCCTGGCAAATCAATAGTGTTTCAATGCAACAGTCACATGTGGGTCGTCAGCTGCTTCTCAGCTGACTTAACTAAATGCGTAATTTTGCCCGTCAAAAGAGATGGGGTTTGTGACGTAAGTGAAGGCATTCTATAGTACTCACTTGGAGTTTTGACATGAACTCGTGTACCGGTACTTATATATCCCTCGTCTTAACAGAGGGGTAAAGGGATTCTCTGAAATATTTCATTAAAATGCGTAATTTTGCCCGTCAAAAGGGATGGGGTTTGTGACGTAAGTGAAGGCATTCTATAGTGCTCACTTGGAGTTTTGACATGAACTCGTGTACCGGTACTTATATATCCCTCGTCTTAACAGAGAGATAAAGCGATTCTCTGAAATAATTTATTGACCCCGTCCGGCTAGTATGCACTGCTTAAAGATTAAAGAACGTCTTCACATCAACTAAAGTGGTGTCGCCCCAGGTGGGGTGAGGAGTAAGGGGACCATGATCAGCTAACGTTTAGACTAAAATAGTGCAATTATTGAATAAAGGATCAAATTTCCCTCTTTCTCACGAGAGAAGAACATATTTCAAATGTTCTTTATTAAATTAAAAGTTCAAAATTTTTACAATCTTTTCTTAACGGACAGAAGTAAGTTCCGGCCTCGAAATATTGCTTTCAAAATTCTTTCAACCCGTCGTCCTGACAGATGCGACGAGTTGCTGTCCCTTTCGTCATGTATCTGATTCTATGTCGGTTGCATGTGGTTTAAGCGACACGCCAACACAAAAGTGTTAAATAGTGTCAAAGGTAACTTAGTAAAGTTTAACATCTTCCAAATGAATACACGGTGAACCCCCTGAGCTTTCGTCACCTCCAACGGCGGACTATGAATATTGTTGGCATATTCTGAAATTCCAAGTTCACAAGAGGCTGAATCCCACAGATCAACTGGGAATATCCTGATCTGACCTCCCGAACTAGCAGCTACAACGGCCTTTCTGGGCATCCTTATTATTTCTATCTAAAAGCACATATGGCTATTAGTTTTCTACAGTATATCCCCTTGTCTGTGTATCACTATTCACTAGACCTATCACTGTTAGCACAAATTAGTCAAGTAATGTCTTAAATGACTAATCGCGCTAGTCATTCATATTTGACAAGTTTTTGATGATATCTGACTAATTCCGTAGTTATGGACTAAAGAATACCAGTCAAAACTAGTAGTCAAGGGGGTTTAATATTTGTTAGAAACTAATTCAATGTGGTCAAATGTTAGTCAATATTGTTGACTAACGTAATTAGTCAATTTAGGCACTGTTTGGACTAATTTTTGTTTGCAATGTACCAGTTTTTTATCCTTTATTGAAAATTCCCTTATTCGAAGTACGACATGGTTTTGAAAGTCTGCTAAATATGCCATCACTTAAGTGGACGTGTCATGTTTTTCTTACATGAATATAACTATTTTAATATGGCAAGAATTAGAAATCCCCTTCAGGCCATTGACTAAATGAATATAACTTTATAAACACTAGTTTTAAGAGGCTCATATCACGTGCTGCTTGAAATTGCCGGCTGAGTAGGTGATCGATAGGGTTTGTCTGCAACGTTACTCCAGCTTTCTCGTGAATATGCATTAAATTTGTGCTTGGTGCTCAGCATAAGCAATGGAGTAGGGAAAACAAGCCAGTGAGCCCCAACTGGAAAAAAGGCCGTGACCGGCTCGACTTGAACCAATTGGTCGGAAACTGGGCCGTAAAATTTTATCTAACTAAGTAACTTACTAACTACATTATTGTGTTTTCAAGGTATTAACAGCATAAAGTTGTAACATTTGCATGGCTAGCAAACTTAGAGAAAGTGGTGGCACTCTTTAACCCGACGTTTTGATCTATAGTGTGGCGCATTATACTGTATGAAGGCATTGAAACTTTTTAAACGTAAGCCTGTCTCTTTTGAACAAAAGTAATAACCAAGTCAAGCTGAGCACAGTTATACCGAAGATGTAATAGCTTTTTCCTGGGCATGACGTTAAACTGCATCCAGTTTGTGGCTTCTGTTCTGTTCAGCCAGTCTAGAGCAGGACCACGCATGTAAGCCCTTTGGAGGGCGTACTTGTCCATTTGGGACGTTTAGCTCCTTAAGGGAGCAGAACTCCTCCGGGAGTAATCGTTTGGTTTTCGCCCCTTGGCACTTCGCCAGAGAGTCGAGGGGACTTTTAGAAAAAAACTCAAGGCCCAAATATTTAATTATTTGAAAACAAAGATATTTTACATATGTTATAATCAGAAAGGATAACCCACTGCAGAAGAAAATGGAATTTTATTATTATACGACAACATAATCTGTACTTCGAGGAGTTTTAGCCTGAAGCCTTCTGGGAACTATTGCAGAAGTTTACGAAACACTTAAACACTTTATCCATGAGAGGTACTACCTCGGATGTAGGGAGGACGTCACGCTTGCGTCACGTTTCCGTTTTCGTAGAAAATGATCATGAGATAACTTCGTCGCCTAAAATCGGTATACCCAAAATGCTGAATGAAACTTTACCAAAACGGCGGAAGATGTCTCTCCTGTTTATGAAACAATTGTTGTGTCCAAACCGGTCCACACGCGGCCAACTGAGGGGAGGGGGGGTGGGGTGGGGTGCTGGCTGCTGTACGCTTTCCTTGAAATTTTTGCTTACTAGAAAGCAACTGCTTATTTTACCTTGAATATGTGATATTGACGTCCTCAAATATTATGAATGGTACCTTGAACAGAAATAAGACAAAATTGTAAGAATTACCTGTTACTTCAAAATAAGTTTGGGACGACTGCTGTTGCCCTTTACTATCTCTTCAGCCGTGTTTTGAGAACGACAGCACAGCGGGCAGGGCCACTTTTCTGTAAGACTATGAATCAATGTAAGTGTTGATAAATACAGTGTTTGGATACGGTTAAACTTACATCAAAATTCATTTGAAAAACTCTAATTTGTAGGTCTGAACTGATCCAAAACGTACTATCACTGCTTCGAAAACATTGCAGTGCGGTAAGTTACAAACGGTGATATTAATATTCTGGGTTTTATTTAGTCTTAAAGTGCAAATGTTGTTATATCTTTTTCACTCTAAAAATAGTTAGGTTTTATTAATTATGTGTAACTTGTTATAGTTGATAAGTATTCGTAGATGTAAGAAGGACACAGCCCAGGGAGGTGGCCAGGGGTAGCAAAGACAAAAGACTGTTCCCTTTTCATGTCGAAAAGTTTCATGTTTGCATTTTTTGACGTGTTCTCAATTAAGACAGGTAAGTATCTGTTGATGATATACCGGAAATATAGGATAATGATAAAGCTGGCAAACATTGTACCAGATTATATGTAAAGTTCAAAATTTCCTCCCCTTAGAAACCCTCCCATGTCAGTCAAAAGTTTGGGGGTTATAAAATTGGGGTTATTGAAGAATCTGCGCTTCCTATTAGCATATATCTAAGTTTACATGGCGACTGAAGATCGTTGCTTTTACGTAATGTTATCTAAAGGCCTGTGGATTACGGCTTCCCGACGACATTTAAAATTTATCCAAATATTCGTTGCTTTTTATAAGACAAAATAGTTCAGAAGCAAGAGCCTATACTGGAGAAAATTTAGGAAAAATGCACTGTAGCTCGGAAAGGTTAAGCAGACTGATTTATGAGCGAGTGCTTACTGCATTTGAAATAGCAATTTGGGGCGGGCAAAGCGCGGCAAAATTTCTTTTTTTAAACCAAATAATTACAAATATGGAGATTTTATTGATGATAATTCGGAATTTTATGAAGGAAAAGTTTTAGAAAACCAAACTGTATATGACTAGTGTCCCATATGGGCAAATTTCCGAGTTCTTCACTTTTCAGAGCCCCCTGTAGCTACGTCACTTTACAGCTGGACCCATATGACTTTGTAACCAAGATTCGTAAGGGGCCATATGACCCAGCCCATGTTATCATATGAAACATGTGGAATACTTTGGGGCCTATGTGGGCAACTGATATCTGGGTTGTAAAATATTGGTAAATTGCATGATATCCTACATGCCTATGGGCTGCCCATAAGGAGCCCTCATGAATCTTGGGCGCAAAATTTAATGGACCCATACGGACTCAATCATTTGTGGCCCACATAGGTTTACTACCAGGGAAAAGGCGTGTCCTTGGAAAATTTCCCCAATCCAGTAATCCACACCCTTTTCACTTCATATCAGATCATCTAGTAAGTGTGGTAATTTTCGTTACGTGTCTGCCTTACGAATGCTTTACGGTTCAGAAATCTTTTGCCAACAATAAGGGAGTTCGGTTCTTGATCACTCTATTATATGGTCAAATTAAGTGAACTACTTTTCGAGTGAGTCAGTCAGGCTACTGACTCGACAGTTCGAGTTAATATGTTACTTTAGTTTGGTAACTCTCTTAAATAGTAGGGCCTGGTAAATTTTGAAAGTTAAGTCAGACTGAATCGACTTGATGCAACACAGTGTCAGACTATATGAGAAACCTTTGTTTAGCTACCTAATTGATTCCTTTAATTGTTCCTATGTATGTCAGAGTCGTATGTAGAACAGCAAAAATAAATCGATTGATCAGGATCAATTCTGAAACGTTTTCGTCTCCTTCTCTGTCTTTCGCTGACTGGGTTTTGAAAAGGAAATGAGAAAACTTCCCCTCTATGATATGAAACCGAATATTTCTAGCATGTAGCGTTTGGATAATTTATCTCTTCAAGTAACGGCATTTTTTCCTAGAGGTAAAGGAGCGTCGTACACTCAGACAGTTATGTGTGAAATATGTCATCCAGCTCTTTTGATTAGTTATTTCAATGTACATCTCTTTAAAATGGTTCATTGAGTTATTAGTTCAAAATCATAAAATTTTTCCCACACCTGTTAAGTTTTCTCCAGATACCAATGACAAATGGCCAAACGTAGACAATCCATATATTATATACATACATATAACTGTTTTATGAGTTTGTACTTAATGGTTCAATTCTGTTTTCAAAAACTTGTGACCAAACATTTTTTTCAAATTAGGCTACTAGGCCTTTGCACAAAACCGTTACAAGTCAGGACACCGAAAAATGCAAACTTGTAACTCATCCCGTTACTACCGCACTATTGGATATGAAACTTGCGTTATTATGTTACCTAAAAGAATTTTCATGTGGTAGTGACCCTTCAGCGCTCTCGATAAGTTATCGAAATTAACTCAATGACAATGCGTCCCCTTTCTGGCGTAGTGACGAATCGCAAAATCAAGAATTTCATCAATCTGTGGATCTTATGTTTCACATAGTGACGAATGTTGTCTTATTTGGAGAATTTTCGCCATATTCATCGCTTTTATGTTTGGAATTGTAGAAAATAATATATTTGACAAAGTCGTTGCAATTTTTAAGGCTGAGGTGAACATATTATGACAAAAAATGCATTCGTCACTACGCCAAAATTGCCAAATTTGCACATTCGTCACTATGCCAATTTGCGATTCGTCAGTACGCCAGAAAGGGGACGATTTATTATGCCGCAGCTCGGTAGGGAATATTTACCAACTTTGCTTCCTATTCCATGTATTGTAGTTTTACGTTAGGTTCACATGGGAATATATTACATAGAAAGTTCTAACATTATAAAATTTCAAGGTCAAACATGAGATTTAATTCTAGAGAAAAATATAAGGGATTTGATGTAATGTGCACCCTTAACATTATATTCTATTTCCTTAATGAGAAGTGGGGTTTTCCTTGACAAAAGAAAAACGAACTAATTGGGTATTAGGCTGCTAGGAGTGGATTAAATTGTTTCGCAGACATGAATTTGAAATTGTATACTCTCTATTAGATCGATCCTTGTGAAATACTACTTGGAAATTGCTTTAAGCGTTAGAAATAGCAATTATTATTATTTTTTGTTGAAGCTCAATAAGGATCTACCAAATAGCCCCGTCAATTTGAGCAATGTACATGGTTACACTGAAAAAATGTCACTTGTTTCGATCTTTCAGTTTCCCACCGCTTAATTTAAATACTGTTTTTAGTACGTCGTGGCTTATGGTTCTGTCCTAATTGAAGGATACCCTTATCGTGTAAATATAATTTGATAAAATTCTCACCGCTAAGGGCGAAAGGAAAATTTACTTCCCTTGAATTTTAACTGTTTTATTTGTCAAGCTGTATCTCGCATAAACAGCGTAGAGACGCACAGTACGGGAGTAAATGGAATTATATAATTCCAGTCGGACATAAATATGGAAAACTGACTTGCTATTTTCTGTGCTTCTTTGATACCTTTTCCGTATTTGAGGGGTAACCTACAACTTGAGGCCAACTTTGTGATATTTTCTGAATTCCAATTTCGATCTTTCATCCATATGTGAAATAATATTGTGTGTTAAAGGGAAAATGTGGTCACCCCATTTGAAATGACTATGTAGCATATTATCCTGTTCCATGAATGGTTCTTGAGAATCACGTGACAATGTTTATCTCACTCTACTGTAAAATTCATGGGCGCCACTGCTTAATGTATGTCCACCCTGAATGTACAATCTATATGCCTTAAATCCATGGGAGATACCTGGTATAGTAATAGGGGAAGTCTTTGGCAATAAGCTTTTGTTTCGAAATAAGTCATAGTCTGGGTCGATGGCCTTTTGGCTTTAAGGATGCCAGAAACGGATTATAGGATAAGTTTAGACTCCACTCTAAAATCAAAAGAGTGAACTTAGTCACTCTTTGATAGAGTGAAAAGTGTAAATTCGCTCCATTAGAGTGATAATTCACTCCAAGAGGAGTGAAGTTCACTCCAAAAAGAGTGAAATTCACTAGAGGAAGAGGGAAAATTCATTCGTCCACGAGTGCCTGCAGTGATCACTCTTTTTTTTAAGAGCGATCACTGTGGGCACTTCATCAAGAGTGAAACTTCGCTCGTTTTAAGGGAATTTCACTCTTTTTGGAGTGAATTTCAATCTTCTTGGAGTGAATTATTACTCTAATGGAGCAAATTCACACTTTTCACTCTATCAAAGAGTGACTAAGTTCACTCTTTTGATTTTAGAGTGTATGTTCTCTCCAGTGAAAAGTTCCTCCTCCTCACTTTACACAATAGGACATTTCACAAGCAAGGGAATGTGTTTGCCCTTGAAATTTTCCTTACTCAGCCACATATATATAAAAACCAGATGACTTTTGACCTACACCCCTAAAATACTAGGGTTCTTTCTCTTCAATGGCAAAAGCGACGGTCTCATTTTTTTTTAAACAATACGTACCCAAATTCAAGAGATTTATTACCATTTCACTTTCTTGTATCTTTTAAGAAATTTCAAGGTAACTTTATGAGTTATTGTCCTAAATTTTAGAATTTAAAGTGTACCTCAAGTTAAAAAATTCAAAAGATGTATTAAGGAGCATGAAAAATAAATTCTAACAATCCAACTCCCATCTTCGTAGGGCTTTCCTGAGCTGAGATATAAAATATTGAGGTTTATTCATTTAAAACATATGAGTCCATTGCGCAACAATTTGTGACTTTCTTGTTGTACAACTCACATAATCTGCTTTCCCCTTAAAATTAAAAATGTATGTATGACACTGAACAGTTCCTGTTTGCCTGGATAGCATGTTCCACAGAGAGAGCTTCATTAATACATGACCCCATAAGAGTAAGAGTGCTATCACACCTTGATACAAGGTGTAGTAACTTTCCAAAAAACAAAGAAATACAAAGATTGTAATTTGAGTAGTACAACAATGACCTCACAAACCATTGCGCAATATACCATTTTAAGTTGAATGAATTAACTTCAACATTTTACATCTCAGCTCAGGAATGTCCTATAAAGATGGGAGCTGGACTGTTCAAATTCATTTTTCATGCTTTTCAAAATATATTTTTAATTTTTTTTTACTTGAGGTACACTTTAATGTGAGCGATATTGTCACAGGACTCTCAAGAGCCAAGCATGACTGTGACAGACTCCTACTACTCTAACTCAGATTGGGGTAACTGCTTCTTCCCTTTAATATGGTCTGTCTATGTACCGGTACCCAGTGGCGGAGCTACCATATAGTCAGAGGGGGCGATCGCCCCCCTTGACAGACTCAAATTGCCTGTCAGCGCCCTTTTTACTCTTTTTACCGTATTGAAGCATTTATATCTACCTATATAAAAGCGCCCCTACGGCCTATTTTTCGCCCCCTCTGACCAAATATTCTTGCCCTACAAACTTTGAAGCGCCCCTACAGGCCATTCTTGCCCCCGCTGACTGAATTTCCTTCCTCCGTCACTGGCCGGTACCTAGTTTATGCCATAGTTCTCGTGATTGAGATTTCGCGTTAAAGAGCAACTTAAGTGAGCTAAACCATGAGAACTATCACTCACCTCCCCACCAACACACAATCGCACACTTACCTACACTGACAAACATATGTCACTTTTAAGGCATATCTCCCACTTAGCATCAAAATCACAATCCTTGCTATTTAAAACAACATAACGATACTTTTTCTGTTGAGGTGAGGAGACAAGCCGCCCCCAATAAACCCCACCTCACTAAGCTTACGCTGAGTCACTTTACACACTTCAGAACAGACAACAGGATTCCTCTACTACCCTCTAGCAACTCTTAGCTAAGAGTGTAGGCATTTTTATTTGTTAAAAATTTCCTACCCATAGCTCTTGTTTTGCCCAAGTTACATTCTTGACAGTAAGAAAAAATTTTTCATACCCCTACAGCGGGACCGCGGAGACGAAGGGGGGGGGGGGGGTGCGGGCTTTAGCCATCCCACACCTTTTCCCACCTTACATTGCTATTATATTGTTGAACATATTGGGCCGATTAGATGGTGATTAGCCCCCACGGCAAATTTCGCTCCGCGGCCCCTGTACGTTCCCAGCTCACCCATCCCATTGCCTTACAAGGCAAAATCCTATTTTTTTTTTGCAGCATACAGAAAAATTGTGTTTATTGGGAGTTCTGTTTAAAGCTCGGGCTTAACTAAATTTGGGATGTATGGGCACACCACATTTTTATACGGAATTGATGTTAATTAGGCAAAAGGCGTTTTTCATTCGAAATTTACATAATTTAGAGGGTCACTTCTTGTAGGCACAAATATTTTTACACAGCTAAATGTATAGTTCCGAGAGCTTTGTGTCATACTAGGTATCAGAAGAAGAATTGAATTTATTTATATCTATATTTTCGGTGTAAATCACGTGGTTTTGGGTACGAATTAACGCATTTTTGTAAGGAAAATTGCCCAAGGCGTCACAGAATTTGAAATCACCACAAATCAGGTATTTTGAATACAAACCCCGTATTTTATGATTTTTCACCAAAAGATATCACTTACCTTACTTGGAAAGATTACGAAATGTTTGTGTTAAATGTAAAAATAAATTTTTGTGTGCTAACTCTCGATATGTAGGGAAGGGACCAATATCAAAACAGCTGATTCAGCCGCGGGATTCGTTGGAAAACTAATATTAAAATTTATTAGTAAAAGTTATGTCTAAAGGTAACGGTAAACATGTATCGATTTTATATTTAATATGCATGAAGGACCACGTAACCTATAACCATGCAGATGAGCTGCTGTGTTCACTAAATCGGCGTTGACAAGGATTTGCAGGTTCCGCGGATCGACACTGGATATTTTGTGCCCCCTTCCAATTTCCAAATTGGCTGGGTGGGTGCAGTGAAGGCTCTTCTTAAATGTTAGCCACTAGAAAGTGACAATTCAGTCAGCAACTACAATCATGCATCTAGGTGCATTTCATCCCTTGATTAAACGTGACATATCAGTTTTTTCTCTTCCAACAACGACTTTTTGATGAGAACGGTTAAATTCTGAGTGTTTCCGTATTCTTCCTCAAATACCCCCAAAATTTATACGGTTTGGAAAGCAAGCTGGTAATTTCCCGTTCTCATTCTGTGCAGACCCTTGTATCATTGGTAGCCCATACAAGCCCAAGTTCGTCATGTGGTCGTTTCTGAAGAAAGAGAGAGAACAAACATGTGCCTTAAATACATAAAAACTCGAGTTAGTGTACTCTCTCCTGCAAATTTCCTCAAACGAATCCGTCAAATATACACAAATCCGGACAGCAAGTGATGGTCTGATTTCAGTCGGCCATAACTTGGGTTCATCACCTTTAAATCTTTCGATTTCCTTTCTTCCCTCTGTCATGGATGGTTGTACACTAATTTGTATCTTAAATTCTCCAAGTTCACTAAATATGAGGGTTTGAAATTCATGTAAACAATAAATAAAGACGGTCACGCTGATGGACCTCACTAATGGCGACCTACAGTCACTCAAAACAAGCGCTATTCGGATTCTCCTATAAGAATGTGAGATGCCTCAAATCTAGTTTTATTTTATGTATGATATAACTGGTCGTTACTGAGCTTCCAGCTAGAACTTATATATGAATACTAAGGTCCAGATCACAGCAGACTTTAATCGTTGTTAAATTGCACACAAGGAATCATGGGAGCTGCAGGGGTATAAGAAATAAAATGATGACGTCAGAGCTATCGTTTATTCTCCAAGCCTGGGTTCTCATGATTCCCAAGGTGCATGAGCATTGATTAAAGTCTGCTATTAGTACTAGGTCACTTTCTGGCCACAAAAATTAGATGAAGATAACGCGACACCGTAATTCCGAGTGAGTCAGTAGCCACCGGGGTAAGTGAAATGAAATAGTTTCATGTACAATTACAGGGATATACGCGTAAGTTTCCGATATGAGGTACAAGTATAAAGTCCACAACTAGCTGAGAGGGAAGTTTTTGGGGAGCCTGGGGGCTTCGAAAAGTTGACAAAAATGAACCTGCCCAATCTATTAAGTAGTAAGCAGGAACCTTCAATGTACTTCTACCTGTCAGTCAGACACTGAGAGGGTTTGTACACAACACTGCACAATGTTTTCTGAAAAGAGGCGCAGAAAAAGACTACATTAGTACTCTAAGTTTTCGGAACCCAGCAGAAGATTCCCTTTGAGACCTTTTGTCAAAATTTCCGTTGCCAAAGCCGGGGTTTCAATAAGTAATTGTCACGGTCATGGTTTCCATGGGGTTTTAAGGGTTTCCAAAACTTGGACTCGGTTATATGCAAAAGGTAATTTTGAAACTCCTTTTGTAATTTGTCCAGTTCCCATCATTTAGAAAGGAAATCCTTTCAACTCAAAGGATTTTCCCAAGTCTTTAGAACCTTTTGGTTTAAATGGATTTTATTCCAGGTTGCAAGGAAAGTTTCAGGTACTGGAGAAAATATGTTTTTGTAGGACAATTAGCGTTTCGCGTTTTTTTAACATTTGGTTCATAACTCAGAACACGGAAAATGTGAGTTGCATCTTTTTTTGCCAGAAAAGAGCAGATCATTTTGTGGCTGCAATAAGGCTGATCCATTTCGATTACAACGAAGTAGCGCACAATCAACATTCTTTTAGTTTGAATTGGGACTAGGGAACTCGAAGTTACAAACTGCATAGCGCACCAACTAAACTTTTTCTCCGCTTTGCTTTTGTATACGAGGGATAAACAGTACTCTCTTTCAGCTGGGTAAGTATATCGCGCACAGCGGTTGTTACGTGACGCGCCCATCACATCCGCTTATAAGTTTAGTTCTGTACCATATACTATAGCATTGCACAGTACGTAAACAAATTCCTTCTCAGACCACCATCAGACTAGAACCATTAGACGCTTAAGGCGCTTCTCATTTGAAACTCTTTGTGAACAGAAGTTGAACTCGTCTTTCACGGTAAGCCATGAAACTTAGAATACAATATGATCGAACACTTTATCTGAAATCCTTACGTTAGGTGTTGATATTTATAGAGTAATGTCAGTCTGTCTGAGAAGTGTTGTGTAACTGGTACCTATGGTGTTGTATATGGGCTCAGGCTACAGAGATTTAGCAAGGCACAATGCTCGGCTTCCTTTCATTTCAGTAACTGTCACTGACCGTGTCCATAGGGGCTGTTATTTGAAGGAGATCCAACAAAATCGGTTACAGTCAGTTTCCTTTGCTACAAAAACAATGTTTTCCACTCCTTTTATTTTTAGCTGAAAACACCTTTTCGGGAGGCGGAAAGTAACGTTAGGCCCAATGTAATGGAATGAAATGTGATATCAGTGGTACTTTTGTCAAATGAAAATTCCATCAATTTTTTCCTTAAAGTTTCACAAACTTCATCGATGTCTTTTACTATTCAATGCAACATCCGGTACTGCCATGTTGACGTTTTTCCAAGCAACATTCTCACTGTAGACTTTTGTATACAAATACATACTTTCGTACAGGTATACGGTAATGGTATTCAGTGCTGTGAACAATTGTTCACACATTCAGCATAAGCCTAGGCCTACCTATAGACAAGCGGACTACTTATACGTAAAAAAATACCAGTCCGTGATTAGACTTGATGTTTAGAAAAAAAGGTCATATATTTCATTTTTTTCGATGAGGATGCTGAAAAAGTTTTTGGCCTATCTACAAATTTCATTGCTGTCTTGTACTTGAATTTGAAATTTGAAGTTAACAGTTAACCCCAAGATTTTTAGGGGCTGAAACTAACGGACCTCAACAAAATCCCTTCCTTTGAAGCTAACTGGAAACTGCAAAGTTAATCCAGCATAAGTGCATTTTCCAAGCTTTTTCAGTTTCAATAGGACTTTTCGTCCTAGGCCTACTGGATTAAAAAGTCAGTTCAAAATAGGCTAGGTTCATTGTCTGCTTCATGGAAAGTAACGTTATGCACAGGACATTGCCAGCTGTTAAGAGCCTTTAGAAAAATACCTTATTGTGTCTTTTGATGCATTTTGACTTGAGAATATCAACTTGGTGATATCCAGATGACTCACATAATTTACATTTTGTATTTCTGCAAACTTCTGTCAACTTAGGCCTAGTGCTCCCAGAAGAGCTTACAGTCTAAATTAGTATTCTCCCTCTGAAGTCCATTTGCATATTGTCCCATGTAAGGAAAGCCAATCACATGAGACATATTTCCATAAAATATTTGTTTCAACATAACAAAACAGACCATTAAAGTGTTTCCAGTTTTGTGTTGAAATGAAAGCATTGTTATTTTAGTGTTTTCACAGTTAACTCAGGTAGCCTAATAATCTGCCCAACATTTGCAACCCCCTGAACATCAACACTTCTTTACATCATTTTCACACGTAATCTACCATGACCGATGTTATATTAATTCAATGAAACTGTGACTTTGTTTTTACCTTGCAGTATTAGGTTTGATTTAGAACCAAAATACTGTAGCATGCCGAGGGGGTGGTGTTTACAGGGGATAGGTCTGTTCGTTGAGGACATAACTCAACTCAAGAGAAAACTCACACAAATATGTGCCAGGTTGACTTATTTATTGTGTGTACAGTTGGATCTCTGTATCCAACTGCTGGCCAACTCACTTCATATTTCCAAAAATATTTCTTTTTAAATGATTCTTACTCTAAATTTTCCCTACCCTATCTTCTCATTGGTCACAACAATTTTTTCCCCTTACTTAAAGTTACATGATTCGTTAAAACTCTTGAAGAGAGGGCGTGTCCAAAATCCCGGTCAGTTTCCCCCATTCAGTCTATCCCTGGCAGTTGAACGAGTCAGAACTCCTCTGCCTTACACTTTTACCCCAAAAATATTCTAAGTCTGAAATCTGGTCCGTAAATCTGTCATTCTCATACATGTCCTGTACTTGTGCGTCAAAGTCTCATACGTATCTGTGGATGCGTGTGAGAAAACGGACGATAGTGTCGGTCTCTCGTAAGTGTGCTGTGTGTATGCGTAAGTCTCTCATATGTGTCTGTGGAAGTGCGTGAGGAAATGGATGGTAATTATCCGTTTCTGATATGTGTGCTGTTCGTGTGCGTAAGTCTCTCGTACTTGTCTGTGGAAGTGCATATAAAAGGAAATGGATGGTAGTTATCCATTTCTCGTATGTGCTCTGTGAGTGTGCGTAAGTCTCTCGTACTTTTCTGTGGAAGTGCATATAAAGGAAAGGGATGGTAGTTATCCATTTCTCGTACGTGCACTGTGCATGTGCATAAGTCTCTTGTATGTGTCTGTGGAAGTGCATATGGGAACAGATGGTAGCTGTCCGTTTCTCGTATGTGCATGTGGAAGTCCGTCAGCTATGACCAGCGTTGAAGGTTCAGTATGGAAGTTTGCAAAGTCTTTGTCCTGTGCCTACTGTACGCGGTTTCTTAGACCGAGCGGGGTGACAATTAAATTGTTCAATACAGGGTTCGGCATTTTACAGTAAAGTTACTTTAACAGATGTACTATACAATGCCTTTTTCAGGGTTTCCACTCATTTTTTTTTCCAGGAGTCACTGACCCTTTTGAATAAATTTACAACAGTCAAAACTAAGAAAGAATGGGTCAAAATAAATAAGACTCTAATGCAGCAAACATTCTTCCTGTTTCTATGTTATTTTCTATATCATTTCTGATTGCTGGGGTGAAAAAGCTGTGCATTATTTTGACCCCAGAGGTACAGTATTGTGCCTATGCATCAAAACCAAAAGTTGTACATCTTTGACCCAGGTGGCAGAGCCAGTGAAATCACTGTTTTTATAATAGCCTAACCGTTGAACAAACTTCAAAACACAGATGGTCATTTTGTGACAGTAGTTGTGCTAAGGCCAAGCAAACTTGCATCTATCCTTTGTTCTGTACATGGTAGGTGGCAGGTGGTAACTGCTACATTAGCAGTGTTTAACCCTCTAGAGCCCGGCTCCAATAGGGGCATATTTGCGCGCCGTGAGGGTCGGCAGAAAAGCGGATATGTAGCACATTCCACATCGGCTTCCGTAGGCTATTGACCCTCTGACCTTAAATTATTGTCTCTCTCATTGTTGTGGCCGAATTTTCGGGTAGCTACTCGAAGTTTTGAGCTCCGCATGAAACAGTAAAGATGTGCAACAGTTCCGCTCTCTGCCTGTGCCAAGGGTGACCCGTGGGGCGCTAGAGGGTTAAATGCAGGAAGAGCTCTGAACTGCCCATGTTCCCATCAATATTCCCCCTAATATGTTCTGTTTACAACATTCAGTCTGGACACTGCACTGAACAGCCTGCAAAAGATCTGCAAATGCAATGTACATTAAATGAATCCCCCCTCCCCCCCCAAATTCCTTTAATCGGAGATTTGTACTGCAATTCCAAGGTGAGTTTACATGGCCAAAGCAGTTACGATGCTGCGAGCATGGAAAGTACAAATGTGTTCGATCCTAAGTTTATTCTTGAAACACAAGCTCAATGCCTTCTGGTAAAATTTGTTGTGGGAATTTTCACACTTCTGTAAATCATACTGGCAATGTCACGAGTTGTGATTGGTTGATGAACATACTATACTGTACATGTGCAACTAATCACAATGTGTACATAGATCTGCAATTTAAATTTGCTAGAGATTGTATGCATATGACATCACTGAGCAAAACATGATCCCAGGTAAAAATGGATGCACAAGCTTGTATTTAGTCTATACTACAGTACTTAGCAGGGCCAAGAAATCCATGTGCATTATTGTTTCCCTTCAAAATGACATTGTGTGATGTCATTGCATGAATGGTTTAATCTACAGTACAGTATGCAAGATAATAAATGAGCACTGTGGGACTTGAACAGTTTGTACATTGTGGAGTTGGAGCAACTCCTTGTAAAGAACTTCAACTGTGTGGATAGGACACTCCATACTGTTGTCAGGAACTTGTGAGTTGGTTCAGATGGATACCCACGGAATTATGTTAGGAATAAAGGGTTTGTTGTACTGCAGTTTATTTTCAAAGCTGTATTTGGTTAAAAACATCATTCTGAATGAAAAAGATATGAAAGCAAAATGTGGAGAAAAAAGGATAAACTTTGGGAAAAATTTGTGTAAACGTTTTGTTAAATTAGGGGAGCCCTTAAAAGGGACAATTCTTTGTTAAAAGTGGTCATGTAGGAATTTAAACAAAAATACTTCGCCAGCGTAATTGGAGATTGAATAAGTTTTAAGTTGTTCTGAGTTATTTTTATGAACTTTGAAAGGTTTCCAGCTGTAGATTTACAGTGTGGAACAGCAGTAAGAAACAAAAGACCCCAATAAAGTTAGGCAAAAAGCTGTCAGTATCCCCCTCAAGTAATGAATTAGTCTAATATTTAGCAAAAAAGTTGGGCTTAATATTCAAAGCTGTTTTTCACAGATTGAGTGATAAAAACTCACAATGATTTGTTAATTTACAAATTTGTTTTAATGAGAAAAGAAAGACATTCAAGAACTGTGAAGCTTCAACACATTTCTTAATAATTGCCCCACAAAATTTTAGTAAAAATATGAATATTGATCACAATTTCACAAATTCACATTACACTTTGTGTAGTTTTCGACTTTTACCATTTGAAGTGAATCAAAATACGTCAGTTTGGTTTGCTTAATGCAATATTGAAGTCCTAAAATATAGTGAAAGATATTTTGGAGAGAAATAAGGCGATTTGTCAGACCAGTGATGTACAGTAAATGGTCTGAGGGTGGTGAGTTTGGTCAAGTGTTGTCCTTCAGTGGACCTCATATCTTACTAGGAAAGCAGTTGAAGCTTGGTTTCGTGGAATGGCTCTGTGCCAGAGAGTTGTGAGGACTTTAGAAAAAGAAGAAAGATGAACATGACAGACTGCTTCTCAGCCTTTTGGCTAAAATCATGTGTAGATCTGTTCTTTTCTCCCAGTCCAGAATGGAGCCATACAGTACAGACAGACTGGTCAATAATGTAAATGGTGTGTGGGTGGTGAGGTTGGTCAAGTGTTGTCCTTCAGTGGACATATAGCTTTTTTGGGAAGCAGTTTACAGGGATCAATTTGTTTTTGAAATTTTGATTAGTAGTTTTGCTACTCATTATTCAAAATTGATTAGCAATCCCCCCAAAATGATTAGCAACTTTTTATATTGACATTTCCTACAGTAGTTGTACAGAAGCTTGTAAAAAGTACAGAATCAAAGACTGAAGGGTAGTTTTTCAGGTAATGAAACATTATGCGTTATGCGTCCATATGACCCGTATCAGGTATGCAGTATAACTACACTCAGGCAAAATAATTCCTCTAGATGTCTCCAAGGCAATTTCAGTATAAAACATGCTCTTGAGACAGCAGCTCTTGACAACATTTTATTGGAGCTCCTCAGCATTTTTCTCAATGTTTTGAATTGCTACCTTGCATTTGAATATGTTTGTTTGTCAATTCAATGACCAAATAAAGCCATGAAAATAAATTGTCTATGCCTGAAATGCATTTTCTTTATCGCATTCATTGTCCTGCCAAGTGCCATTTTAGAACAGGAGCAGTATGACATATGAAAGCAACCAATTTGAGAACAGTGCCATATTTTATTGACTTTCATTAGATGCAACCATCCTTAATCCTCCTCATCATCATTGTCCAGATTGTCACTAGATGGTTCTCCCCTTTCTCTGATTTCCCTCACCTAAAATTAGGCCACCACTTACTAGTAACAGCATACAACTAATTGGTCTACCCACAACAATATTTTATGAATCCAAGCTCCATACAATGTACAGCCAACCTGAGTAACTGCCGATGTGCAGAATCAAGCTCATCCTGTGCCTTTAGGACAAAGATTCACCCAAAAATGTTCCAAAACAGTTCACCTCCTTTAACCTACTGTAATACCGTACGTAGGCCTACAGCTACTGTATGAAAAAGAGGTCATCAGCTTCATTAATTTAAAAGCTTTTAAAACTTATGATAATCTGAGCAAGTTTGGAGGTCTTCTTAAATCCTTTCATAAGTCTTCAAAAACACGAAGCTACGATCTCCTCAGTGTCCCTTAAAATTTGACTTCAAGATAGTGCACTAGTACATTCTACTGTACAGATATCTCCTTCTACTAAGGATAGCCAGCCCAAAACGTAAAAGCTGATAGGCATACAAACTTATCAAGATGACATACACTTCATTAAATAGTTTCACGGCATGTGTAAAATACTCAAACTAAGGGATGCCTAATATTTCTAAAAACTTTACTTCAGCAATTTCCTTGTATGATACGTTTTCATTCAGAGTTGTTTGCTTTGGCTCCTGTGCTATCCTAACAAGGTTTTACATTAAAATTTCTGAGCCTAGCCTAGTCTCAAGGGCAAACTTGCATTGATCGGCAGTTGCCAATTTGGAATGCAGTGTGGCTTGGCGCTAAGTTTCTTTGCATGCAATAGAACCGTACAGCACGGAATTGTGAGTTATGCAATGTGGACAAAAGCATGGAATATTTATGCAGTGATCTATAATTTCAAACCATGTTTACATCCTTAAATATTCACCCTTTTTAAGAGTTTAAAAGTTTAAAACACAGAGAGTTGCGAATGTAGGGCATGTTTGACTGAGAATAATGTAAAGATCGATGGACGGCTAAAATCTCCTTTCGTTACCAGTATAATCAAGGGCAAAACCAGGTGCTGTGGCCATCGATGCCGTTGGTTATTATTTTTCCCTACACTGTTAGGCTGTGTATTTCACAGTAGTAAACAATGCATCTCCTGAGGAGCTAGTTCATGTGTTAAAAATCTCAAAAGCAGAAATTTCCGGTGGATTTATTTAGAAACAAACATAGTTTGTGGAACAAGTACGGGGCCGTTTTTTTTTTGTTTTGCATGGTCAGTTTTCATGACTTCCAATTTCTGTTTTACTTTCCCCTAGGCCAAACATTATTTCATTCTGTGAACCTTCAAAATGACACAAGACCTGCTGAAATTTTGCATCGCAAGTCTGCTATTCAAGGTCAAATGATGTATCGCAATTATAAAATATTCCTCATTTTTGCATTGCAAATTGCGATGCGAACCCGACCAAACTGCTCCCTGGTTTAAAGTTTGGTTTCATAGAAAGTCTCCTTGCCAGAGAGTCAGTCCTGATGACTTTAGAAAAAGAAACAAGACGAAATGATAGACCAAAGATACGTATGTCACTGTAAATGGTCTGAGGGCCATAAGGTTGGATCAAGGCCAAAGGTTGTCCTTTCCTTCAGTGGATGTAGCTTCTTTGCAGTTTAAAGTTTTATTTTACTATTAAACAGCTCTTTGCCAGAGAGTCAGAAGGACTTTTATAAGAATAAGAAGTAAAACTAAATTTGTGAGGTTAAGCTGTTGTTTCAAAATAAGTTTGGGGTAACTGAACACTCTTGCCCTTTAAAGGCATTTTCCAGGGACAAAATTCATTTACTTCAAAATATGCAGAAAAATTTTCTTTTTCAGAAGGCGAAATCAGACTTTTAAAACTGTATCTCATCAGCCAAAGCAGTCAGAAGCTACTAAATTGTGAAGTAATGTAACATTTTCATTTGGATTTGACATGTAGTACAGTATGGGAAATTTGTGGTGTTATCGCGGCACATTGATTTGACTGTGCATTCAATTAATGTATAGTTTGAGGCTGCTATAGGGAACATTGTTTGACTGGATAATTCTATATTCCTCCATCTCATTAGTCCCCTGTCTCAAAAGTCCCCCGTCTCATTGGTCCCTCATCTCATTGGTCCTCTAACACAAACCGTAAAAGACTACCCCTAAACCCTAACCCGAGGGACTAATGAGATGGGGGACTAATGAGATGAATTACGCTAAATGGGGGGCCAATGAGACTGGAGATCAATGAGACAGGGGACTATAGAGGGGACCCTGTTAGACTTAAAGTACTCTGCATATGGGGTAGAGCAATGCTACATATACAGAAAAAATGTCCTATGTGTCAAACAATATCAAATTCAAGGACAAACAGGATTCAGTTATAAGAAAAACAAAAGGAATCTAAGGCAATGTGCCCAAAATACATACAGTAACATATTCTATGGCTTTGTTGGAAAGTAGAGGTACTTTTAACAAAAAGAACCAATCTTTAACGGTAAGGAGCAGACCCCCCAAACTTATTTTGAAGCAACAGCTAAATTACACAATATTCTTCTTATTTCTCTTCAAATTATCTTTCATAATATTTTATGACTCCAGTATTGCATACTCAAGGTAAACCAAACAATTTCTCCTACTAAATTTCACATTTGAAGAGAAAAAATGTCGTCACATGACTCTCAACAGCCAATCATGAAACAGGATGGTCTACTACACTACTTCAAGTTGGGGTGACTGCTCTTGCCTTTTATAAAAGTGTGATGTCCTGAGTTTGGAAAAGGGTCTAGCAACAGGGTTTTGGAGTGATATGATTTTATTTTGTTTTGTCCACCTTACGGGGCTCAAGTTAAAAGCCATTGTTCAGAATATGCCTTTACAGGGTAAAGCTCAGTAAAATTCTAAATCGTATCCAGTGCTTCCACATTTTAAAATATATTTTCCTAGAATATGCAAATAAATTTCCTTAATTTCCAGAGATGATTGATTCAATAGTTTTTAGATCTTATTCATGTTGAAAAAAAGTCCATTAGCCAAGTGCAGCATTATCTGTGGCTCTCTCCACCTATCTACAGAGTTGTCATTTCTACTTAATCTATTGAGCAAACAAGCTCCCAATTAGTCCCCATTGACCACAACTTCCACACCAACAGGATACTGGAACTACTTGCTGCTAACTGTTTATTGAATCCATTGTTTGAGATTATGCACCACTGTTCAGCCTTCAGGATTAGTACAAGATGGAGAGGAGTGAGGAAGTAAGGTGTGAGATGATGAATCATGCTCTAATAAACAATGTCCAAAATCCCGTTGAGACAGCCACTCGACGGGATTTTGAGTTTTTAGGAGGTGCAGCATTTCAGTAATGGGCTCTGTGACAGCATGTAGTTGTAGAATTTATGTACAGTATAATGTATTCTTTACTATCACTGTACCCAAAATGTTTCTTGAAAATTTTGCAATTTGCTGAAATTCAGGAAATGTCCAAATAAGCATAGATACAATCATGAAAGTTTCCCTTTGGGAGCATTAGTGACAGACGAGTTGCTTTTTAAGCAGTTGCAGGATTAAATAGACCCCAAGTCCAAACTGAACATTGTCCTTGGCCAAAGTTACAGATCTGTGCATTCAGAGCCACAAAAGATTGCTTCAAGGCCCCTGAAGGTGAAATCTGGCGTGTTTTAAAGGCTAGTTAAGTACTGTACCAAATTATGTGCAGTAAGTTGGAACATTTCTGCAAAAAAGGGGATTTTGCTGTACATGTACTTTTGGAAACCTTGGGGGAACAAATTTACCCATTATCACCCAGACAGAAACCCTTTATTTTATGTCCTTTGTTTGGGAGAGGGGGATTTACAGTATTTCACCCACACAGTAAACTGTAAAACCCAGCTTCTACAATACGGTCTGGAAGTTGAATCTTTTTCTTCCTACAGTACTTTTTCCCAGTGGATCCATTGACCTTTGACCTGCTAAGTACTGCAGAATAGAGGTTGATGACATGATACTGTCATACTTATGTTCACTTCATTTTTGGTTTCCTGAAAGGGAAATCCTTTGGACTCATGCAGACAACACTTTTGCAAAACATGTGTAGGATCGTGCATTTTAGTGTTGGCTCAAGCTATGATTTGTGGGCTAAACGATTGAAAATTATTTCTTTGTTTTGCCTTGTTTTCAGCAGAATATAACCAAGCCAAAGCCTGTCTTTATTTTGGATCATCGAGGTTGTTGTTGCTAGGGTAGATCATTGTTAAGAGGTACAGCTGTGTAAATGGCATTGCTGGTCACCAAAATTATATTGCAATGTGTGGCTGTTTGTTCCTTTTTGAAAGATGTACTGTGACTTTCATCGGGTATATTTATAATTTTTGATTGCATAATTGCATAAACATCAAATTTCGTCTCGAAAATATGTCCACATGGGGGTGTCAGATATATGTGTACCTTCTGAAAAATGTAGCAATCTTTATAAAGCTTTGTTTCGCTAAGCGGTTGTACAGTACTTGATAGGAGGGCATAGTCAAATATTGTCATGTTTTTACAAAGTGACTGACATTTAAACATCAGGACTTTGTCAACATTTTTCCCTAGAATTAAAATTTTACTATTCTTTATCCATGGTAAATGGTGCTTTGATGCTCTCGCTATTAGTTGTGAGGTATTTTTTGGTTCAAGGTACTGTACAGCTTTACTCCCTACTATTTAAGTAGAAGCCATTGTACCGTCTAAAAGGTCACACGTCGGGCCGGCTTTTCGACCGCAGTTACGTAATGGCATGCACAATGCATGCATTCAGGTCAGTTAGTGGTTGTGACCTTATATCAACAGAGAGCAAAGTAAAATATTGCCGTGTTTCTTGCATAGAAGCTAACATTTATTTTGATTTGTACATCAATACTTCCACAAAAATTTAGTTTGAAATTATTTTTAAAGCTTTGTCTTCCATTTGGAAACTTCAACGATACCTTTGGTACAAATTGCTAGGAACTTTTTGGCCAAGATACACTCTTTACTCCCCATGATTAAGTAGAAGACACTGGACCTCCTAATAGGTCACTTATCCGGTCGACCTTTCAATTCTTTATCACAGTGACAACACAAGGGTGACTTTCATTGAATCATTTCGACGTGTAACTTAAACTGGATGGTAGTGTACATGTTACTGAGTCTCGCTCGCTATTTTGACAGCGTAAGGTTAGACCCGAAGAAAAACCTTGCAATTAGGCTACTTTGTTTAATATGCTGTTTGTTGTTTAAATCTACGCGTCAGTGTCAAGGGAAAACACAGGTTTTCATGCAAAAACCTGTAATAACCTCTGGAAAAAACATGTGCAAACCTGCAAATTTGGAACTAATTGCCTCACCTTTTTTGTAAGGGTTCCATTGGTATTAGTTATTATGAAAATTATACCATTGTATTTTCTTATGATTTTCTTGCCAACCACATTTTGCAAGTATTTAAAGCCGTCCATTTTAATCGCCTTGCAAACCAAAACCTTTCTTTGTATTAATGATTGTTTTTTGCATGTCTCACAAGTTAATATGACAATATAATTAGAAATTGTAATTCATGTGTCTTTCATTTTCTGCGCCCTGGTTTGTACTTCAATTTCATGTATTTCCGAAATATTGCCAAAAAATTACATTTCAGGTTCAATAACTCTGAAGATAACAACTTCAACCAGCCCAAATATTACAGATTAAATAACTGTTTATTTGTTTCCTTTAAACAACACCTCAAAGCCAAGTTTAGCCCAACTCACAAAAACTGACTACAAACAGTGGATCATCAAAGCTGATCTACAGCTTGAATTCATTAAGTAGTTATGACCAAAAACTTTGCTTTTGGCCTGTAATTTATCAAGTATATCTCTTCTCCCCTCCCCTGAACCCATCTCTTGAAGGTTATTTTGGACTGCCCACATCTGAAGAAATATTTCTCCCATCTTTCGGGAAACTTTTAATACTTAGGTTTTGATTTTTGTCTTTAGGGACTGCTGGTCAGACTGGAGAGTTAGGGATGAAGAAATTGACATTTCGTGGAGGACGGTAGTCATCTGTTATTGAGAGGATGTTGCAAGCTGTACTAGCATCAGCAAGAAAGGCTCAGGCAGATCAAGGGGAAGCAAATTGGCAGGATAACTTTTTAAGGAATGCTTCTGACCTTATTCCCCTGGTGAGTGATCGCCATGACGACGAAGAAGATTCAGGCACTTGTTACCAGTTAAACGTTCACACTGTTGAGGGCATTGTTTCTCCTGCGGTGAGTACCTGTTACAGTATTATACACTCATGTCGTTGTTGTCGATGCAATATCTCAGGCAATTAAAGGTAGTGTGACACGTCAGCAAATTGACCTGACTTCACTTGGCAGTTATGGAGTAAACTGTTTTAAGGAAAAATCTGTTGGAATTATTTCAATATCTTTTAGGGTTCTCCAGATATACCTCTTCAAAGTTCCAATGTTCCTGAAGAAACTTGTTGCTTAATGCAAAAATAATGATGTTGAGTGTTGCACAGTGTTAATATTTCTTTTGTTAACCCTATTATCTCTTAATTACTCATTAGATAGTTTGTGGTTTGGTGATTGATACTGATGATTTTCAAGGACACAAATTAAACTTCCAAAATAAAACCCTCATGTTACAACTGTCCTTGAAATGAAGATTGTAAAAACAAAGGATAACATTAGCCATATATGGTATGTCCCTCCCATGACATCACAAGATTTGCATATTGAGCTCATATTTATTAATGATTAAGTGAAAATCAGAAATTGTCCAGTAGAATGGTCAATTTTTGATGGATATTATAGTTTTTTTCATGGTTTGTAATGCTTTTTACACCCAATACCCAATGTTGCCATTTTCATGTCACACTACCCTTAAGTAGCTGCTACAGTAGGCTGGAAATCTGCAGCTCGGCTACTGTATTTAATTTACAGTCTTTTGTTTCGGTATTGTGTTCATGTTCTTTTGAAGGAGACCCGGTCAGTAAATTACTGTAGCTTTGAGGGATTGTTGATTGGACCTGGCATTATTGCTCAAATATTCTCACTGGATGATTTCTTAAGCCAATAATAGAAAGTGTACTGTACCTCGCTGATTATGCATTCAGTATAAAGGACTCAGACTGCACTTGCTGTACTGTACATGTATACCACTTCATCATGTCAGTAAACGGACCTGTACAGAAAGTTGTAAGCCTAATGTACTGTAGACTTATCTTTCTTGTAAGCTCCTTGGCCCATTGTGTTTACAATATCCCCTTAAAAGGGGGATTTACAGTCATGCCAACTTGAATTAGTATTCTATTGTTGACAATGCTACAGTATTTCATGAATGGGCCTTGAGAGTCATGTAATGTAATTTTTCATTAATTGTGTGTGATGTTTGTTAGGTGTATGTGATGATTGGTTTGTAAACCTGAATAATGAATATTTACAGTACAGTACTGTGTAAGTTCTAAAAATTTAAGCAAGATACTTTTGAAGAGAACTTGAAGAGAGTTGAGAGACTTCACTGATTGCTTTGAACATAATAAATTTGCATTGCAAGCTGCTCTTGCCTATTAATCAATTCAAACTTGGTCCAGGTTGGCTGTTCCTCTGTCCTGGACCAAGCCTTAAATTTTGAAGTGTAAGAGTGTGGTCACACAGAATATTAGCTCATAAATCTATTGAAGTGGACATCATCAAAGCAGCACACCTACCAATTCCTTTATTTTCTGCCCGAGGGCATTTTTAGCACACTTAGAAGTAGACATACTGTATAACAAAATTGCTTTTTGAACATGCTACATACTGTAGTATAAGTTAGACGATATGGTACTGTACATACACATAGTGGCATTATTTGAAAAGATATCATTAAAACCTCAATTAATTTTTGCATTCTGGTTGATAATACTGTGCAGGTTGTAAATTCTGCACTCTTGTCCCCTCTGGGACATTTTTTAATCGGCTCTTCACTGCAAACTAAATCTCAGCCCACCTCTCAAACAGGGTTTAATAAACCCTGACCCTTTATGTTCCAAAGTATAACTGGCCATTTTGAGTCCTCTCTTACTGGGACTAACCCTAAGTGGCAGAGTTGGTGTTAGCTGGAGTAAGAGCGAATATGTGTGACCGGCATTAAAGGTAGTGTGACATGTCACCAAAATGACCTCACTTCACTTGGTAGTTACAGAGTGAACTTTTCTATGAGAAAATCTGTTGGAATTTTTCAATATCTTTTACCGTTCTGAATAGGGTTGGGCGGTACCGTGAAAATATTGGTACCGGTATTGTTAGACATACAGAACCACTATTGAGGTACTACCAGTTCTCAACTCACGGGTAGGAGTGTCGGGTGGGAAGGAACCTAAGCCACGCATGGTCCCCATGTTATCCTGCACATTAATGCATCTGGATGTTTGATTGGGTTAGCAACCATGCAGTAATCTCTGCTCTTATGTTTGTGTAAATATTTTAATCATCCACACATCCTAACAGTTATTTTTGTCAGCGAATACAGTGAGTACCTGTAATTTATTTCAAGTACCAGTATTTTCTCAAGAACTGGTATTAGTAACACGCCAAATATCTTCGGTATTTTCATTTCCTGTACCTCTAGTACCGGTATTGATGTCAGTATACCGGTATACCCCCAACCCTAGTTCTCAAGGTACGGTACAGTATACCTCTTCAAAGTTTGGAATGTTTCTAAAGCTACTTGTTGCTTAAGCAAAAATACTGATGTGGAGTGTTGCAAAGTTTTGACATTTCCTTTGTTAACCCTGGCCTACATTAATTATCTCTTAATTACTCAACAGACAATTTATGGTTTGGTTATTGATAACAGTTGGCAATCTTCAAGGACACAATTTACAGTAAGCTTCCAAAATAAAATCCTCAGGACAAACAAATGTTACAACTGTCCTTGAAATAGAGATTTTTAAAACAAAGGATTACATTATAGCCATATATGGCATGTCCCTCTCCGACATCACAATATTTGCATTTAGCTCATAGCTCATATTTATTAATGATAGAGTGCAAATTAGAAATTGCCCTGTAAATGGTCAATTTTTGATGGATTTTGATGGGAATGGCAGCCTATTGTCTTGGTTTTTGATGCTTTTTTTACATCAAATACCCAATTTTGTCATTTTCATGACACACGACCTTTTAAAGTGCAACCATTGTATGCATGGAACTTACTGTGCCATTCTAGCGTCAAATTACAGTTCATCAAGGTTTAACCCAGTAAAGTACACATCAATTCTCAACTAGTTCATTTCTGTCTCATAGAAATTTTACTACATGATGGCCCATATCAAGGAAGTCAAAGTCAAGCTGTCATATATGCTGTACTGTACATAATGATTCAAGGCTTTCATCCCTTCATTTTTCTTGAAGAGAACTATTACATCAACTGAACATGGCATACAAAGTAGCTTTATAATTATGATGAAGACTCTCAGTTTCGACTCCTCGCAACATTGTATGCAATTACAGTAGAAGAATCCATGGCATCAATTGCATCATTTGAATTTAAAGGCATTTTTTGGAGGCAGAATTCATTTCATTTACATTAAAATATCCATGCAAGAAGTTTTTTCTTTCAGAATGTGTACAGGCTAGTACCCTGCATCTCATACAGTAGCGTTCCAAAGATACTGATTTTCAAAGTCAGGCATTTTTTTCTTGAGATTTGGTGCATTATTGGAAATCTGTACATTAAATTGAAATTAACAGTCAATTTTATTAAAAATTTTGATGTTGCTGAAGTGAATATTTAACATGTAGATTCAGTGGCAGCACCAAGGGAGGGCATGGGAGGGGGGTACAGTATTTGCCGCCCCCCCCAGTCAGAACCTTTGCCCCCCAGTTGCTCACCCCAGTCAGCTCTGGAATAATAGTGGCCTAACAAGATTTTGTGCTTTTTTGCCTCCAGAATTTTCTTTTGCCCTCCATTTCCCCCCCCCCCCACTTTTTTTATCCTGGTGCCGCCACCGTGGAGATTGCTATGGCCCTGTATACTGTATGGTGTAGAGTAATGCTAGATCTACAGGAAAAGATATTCAAACTTTCCAACAGTTTCAAATCTCAAGGACAAACAAAAGAAAAACAAACGAAATTTCACTATGGCTTTGTTGTAAAAAGAGGTATTTTTAACAAAAATAACCAGCTTTTAACTTGAAGTGAGTTATTAGAAAAGTGGTATTGCAGGGTTTGGAGAAGATAGTGTGGAATAATTATTGGCCTTCTTACGAGACCCAAGTGAAATCCAAGTGCTGGAATGTGCCTTTAAAAAAGTTTGTGTGAGCAACTTACATTATTCTTGAAACAAATAGACTCTAGAAATTCAAGACACATATTTCTTCAAAAGAAGTGGTTTCAATTAAAAATTGTTGGTAAAGAGAATCATTTATATTTAGTGTGATAGGCCTCATTAGAGAATCCACTCCCTTGAAACTTGGACAAACTTATCTTGTCCTTGACTGAGTCCTTGCTTGTTACACAACTGACAAAAAACAATATTGTTGCTGATTACATGGTCCAGTGACTGCCTAATGTTGCCTGCATTAATTTTGGATAACATTTTGTGTCCATAAATATTGGTTTTGAAAATATGAAGGAAATCAAATTTATGTATTCTAAACTGAAATTAAACTAAGAAAAAGCTTACATACATACTGTACCTGTACCTTGCACTGTTCAGAAGGGTTCTCCATTAAGGTGTCGTTTTCTCCATGTATTACTGTACAAGTATAGTGTAGTCCCACTGTTGAAGGAGTTTACCATTAAACTGCACCACAATAAATCAAGCCCTGCACAGATCTTATAGTACCGTAACACTTCATCCCTCTCTGTCTCATTTACTTTTGTCAATTATAGTGGTAAGGTAAAAAATTGTCAACAAAGAAAACCATTTATGCAGTCTGATATCAAATAGATTGATTGGTTTCCTAGCAACAACTGATATAATGATATTGATAGTCTTCTATATTAGTCATCCATTCATTCCAGTATTGATTACTCAGTGTCAAGTTCTGTTGTCTGTCTAATGATAAGTTCCAGCGATGGTTCATTGAGAACTTAAATTTTGTTTGTGATGGCAAGAAAGGGAAGAGCTGCAGTATACATGAAGTTCATTTTTGTCACTGTGTGTTCGTGGGATAAGATGTGCTGGGAAAATTGGACTTCATTCTGTATTCAGTGCAGTTGGTTTACAGCTCATGTGAAATGCACAGCACCACACTAGGAGAGCGGAAGGGAGAAACCTGAAGGCAGTGCAGTATATATACATCAAAATGAAGCTGATTATTGGAGCATTTTATCTGCATCGTAATTGGATGACTAGAGTCAGAATCTGTGTCTGCATGGGGGATTCCTGATCAAGATAATGCAATTGTGCATAATGTGTAATCTGTGCATTGTGCATGTATGTACAGTACTACCACAGATGGTAGGCATGCATACCTGCAGTGAGACATAGTATAGTTCTGGACGAAAGAATTGCGTGTGTAATATGATAGACTTGCAATATGGAAGAGGAGGAAATGGAATCTGATTTACTGCTTCAGTAGCACTTTGCAAAAATAGGGAAAGACAACATGGCTTCACAAACAGAGGAGAAAAATAAGCATGCAGGACATGGAACAGTCACAGTGCATGAAATGGATGAAGGAGAGGGGGTGCAAGAGAAAACTAAGTCTGCATCAGCAGCTTTTCCTCAGACTAATGGTGGAGTAATAAGTTGGCAGCATTCTGGTGTCTTCAACAAACTGCAAACTGGAGGGTCATTTCCAGCTCATTTCCAGCATCCTGCACTGGTCAGCATTCTCAAACGGTCCGTTTCTTTAAAAAGTGGCAATGCCCAATCAAAGATTGGCACCAGAACTTTCCAGCACTTTTTGGCAGAGTCGAGAATTATTCCTCCAGATATAAGAAGGACACATATTAGTTATGACCCTGAAGAGGTTGACAAGTTCGTTGAACCTGCAGAGGCTATGTGCCTTGTGATACTGTCAGTAGACAATGTGATACCAGTGGATGAACTACCCAAGAAGAAGGTGATTTTCTGTGTGACAAGGGATGAATAATTGATCTGGGCCATCAGGCAATCAAAGTGGCATATTAAGTCTTACCTTTTTATAGTAATTTTAATGAAGTATCAATGTGAAGTTGTTCTGAATGTTGTACTGTATGTAGCCATGTGAAAGTGTCAATTTATTTTGAAAGTGTGAATTCATTTCATACTGTTTCATTCATTTCATCTGTGCCTCTTTAGGCTGGAATCCTACTGTGCTAGTAAAGGCAAGTTTTTAGACAGTTGTGGGATGGGCTTATTTAGGCAGGTTAGGGGAATAAGAACTGTCTGGGGTGAAACGATTTGGCCTCTAAATATAGTTTATCCCTTCTCTAATTGATGGTCTCTCTCTCCACCCCATCCCCCCATAAGAAAGGGGAAAAAGAGGTACCACTTTTTTCCAGTCAGTGTTTTCATGTACCATGGGCTGGGCTTGGTTGATTAGGTATAGTGTTACCATAGTAACAAGGTCAAATATTTCATATATACTAATAACTGCAAAAATGTTAGAAGATCATGGCTCATCAGTGCTATAAACCTCTATGACCTTGCTTGATTGAAAAAACACCTTTTTAAAAATCACATGTGGAATCTTGCAATTTGAGGTGGATCAAATTGAAACACTGACCCCAAATTAACCTGCATTCCCAAGTTACTGCCAGTGCTAGTTAAAGGGTGTTACTGTACCTCAAGCATGGATCTTGGGGTACATGAGACAACAATCATGAATACAGTACATACTGCTAGAGTACTGCAAATGTGATAATTGGATCACAGAGTGTCAAAATACTCCACAGTAGTCTGCTGTGGTTTATATTCAATATGACCAGAGCATAAATTTTTTTAAATGTGATATTTCAAATGTATAGCTTAGAAAGAACTGTTGGTACAGTTTACCAGTGGCTTCACCAAAGGGGGGCCAGGGGGGCACGTGCCCCCCTAACAAATTGTGTGCCCCCTAGCTGAGATTTGAGATTTTCAAAAAGAAAAATATGTCATCTGTAGTTAGAATGTGACTATGAAAATTTTTAAAGATTTGATTCTTCTTTTGACAAGAAATTCCATACTATCCAACTGAAATTATCGCAAAAGCACCTGGGAAATGCCTTTTTCGGCTATATCAGGGGTTGCGTTTTTTCCAAATTTTCTGCACACTTCTGACTACTCCAATTGAAGGTGGCGCACAGCTCAGGTAACCATTCAAGCAGGATTAGGCTTTCATTTTTCCTTAAGAGGATCACATCTAACTGCACATCAACTGTTTTCTCTTTCTCTTTCTAGTTCAGTTCCCCTGGCTTGGTAGTAGTTTCACTAGTTTTTTAACCAGTAAAATCTTACTTGAAGTTGCGCTGGAAGTAATTTTTAGGCCAGTGTAAAGACAGTAGAATTACCTTTAAATTATGACCTTAATACCTCCAAACCCTTCAAAACCCAGGAGCTTCCAGGGACTTTGCCCCCTGGACCCCCAACGAAACTCATATTGAACTGCCAATCAGCTTTTCTCTATAGTTCATCTCCTCTCTTTTGAAAATGGCAGTTGGATCCACTCTTGGTAGTATTAGTTGAATCACTGGCTTTTTTTTACCAAAAGTCTTTACTGGAAGTTACCCTGGAGGTAATTTTTAGACCAGTGTTAAGTCACTAGAAGCATCCTTTATTAGCCACATAAGTACCTCACAAACACGCTAAAACCCAGGAGCTCTCCGGGGCCTTGCCCCCTGGACCCCCACCGGGGCTTTGCCCCTGGACCCCACTCATTGAGCCTCACGCTTGGCGCTCGACGGCACCTAAGGTGCCTTGAGTGGAGTTTACCAGTGCCCCCCTGCAAAATTGTTGTGCCACCCCAGTTCCCCCTAGAATGAAAAGACTGGTGGTGCCACTGCAGTATACCTAAGTACTGTAAAATGCCTTTTTTTGTTCATTGGTAGAGCTCACAGTTGTTAGCTTATCAGGAGTACAAATTTCTCTACAGTGTTAGTGCTTGCGCCATTCAATTCATAAAATAATTTTACTAAATTTTGCAGGAAAAGAAGAAGAAGGCAGAGACAGAGTATCAAATCAGAATAAGTTTTTTTGATGTCACCTATAAGCAGTTCTTTGGGAAAACATGGGTTGGTCCGAGACGCACTGTAAAGTCTAAAGGCAGTAAGAAAACACTGTTACAGTATAATACGGTAAGAATCTTTATTTAAATTAATGGATGGTCACTTTGTTCCAAAACGTTGGCTAGATTTTTTATTAGCAAAAACTAACTCTTTTGGCTACTGTTAAGTCTAAGGCATGCTGGTCTGATGTATTCACATTGTTGACATATACTTACGGTACCCCTTGCTACATCTAAATTGCATGTCACTGGCGCACCAGCACCACTTGGAAGTTCTAGCATTGTTTGTACAGAATAATAATTTTGAATGAAATTTGAAAATGAAAAAAAGCTTTTGATCTATTTGTGTAAGTGTGAAAAAAATGCAGTAGTATAAAACTAGCTACAATTTTTATGTGTGACTGATGTTAAAAGCCTCTAAAGAAAGCTTACCTGTTAAGTCCTTGGTTGATTCACTATAGCAGGATAAAATAGGTTCAGGGAGCTGACTCAGTATTTGGAATGAGAAAGTTCAAAGTTCATACACTAAATCGCTAAATCAATACACTGTAGTTGGTATAAACTTCACTATGATTGCTCTTGAAAGCTTTGCACTAATTTCGCTAAATGTCTGACACTGCTGTTCACTATAGCACTAAAAACCCCACCTAGTATCCTGAAGGGAGAGGAAGAGAAAAACAAAAGTCAACACTAACAAATCTCCCCTTTTTTTCTTTTTCTGGAAACAACTTAACTTCTGGTAGGATACTGATGGGAAACACCATAGTTCTGTAAGTTCCCCACTTGTAGGATGTCCATTAGTTCCTTACAAGATGCCCCACGTTTTGTCAGGCAATTTGAAATTTGGGCACCACTCTCAATCCACTTGACACTAGAAAGTTCTCCTTTATGGAGCATCTCCTTGATGCTTCCTATCTCCACTCTAAGACGCTTCTCACTAACTGCTTTGGTAGAGTGAATGTTCTCAAATAGGGATTTGTTATCAGTACACACTCTGATAGGCACTCTATTTTCCTTAGGCTTGTTGAAAACCATTTCTGACAGCAAATATCCAAGGCAATAAGCTGAGTCAAGGCTATCAGCCATAGAGAGAGCTTCTGCCGCTAAAGTACTCCGTACCACTCTTCGAATTTTTCCAGATCGCCAAGTAAGGGGACAAGATTTGTTGTCCTCACCAGTCAAAAACACAATGTGACCACCAGCACTGGAAACTCCATCAGTTAAATTTGCATAGGAGGCATCACAAAATACTGTCAAACTCAACTGCTCTATCTCCCCAGGTTAGGAAAGAGGATGTTACTCCTTTTTGATTTTAACTTCTTGATCACCTTATTGGCTTGGATCAAATCTTTTACTCTAGGTTCTCTGGTTGCAGTACTAAGCTCCAAGGCATCATAACTGGCATCAGGTCTTGTTTGGTTAGATGCCCACTGCACTTGACCAATGGCTCCTCTCAACTCTGTTACTTCACTTTGTTTGAGTAAAAACTCCTTTTGAGCCACTCTTTTGCTGGAACAGGGATCTCTGAAAGGGAATCTACGTAATTATCCTGTGTGAGCATGATGCCATCTTTTCCTTGAGCAATTTCAAGTCCAATATATCTGAAAGCACCTTCTGCCTCCTTCCCAATTTTGAAAGCTGATCTTACCCTGTCTACCACCATTCTTTGGAAGTTGTCTGTACCAGCCCACAGGAAATCATCAACATGCAAAATGAAAATGCCTTTCAGTTTCCCTTCATTGTGCCAGAAAAATAATGCCAGGTCTACTTCTGAGCGTGAGCATCCATGTTTAAGGAGTTCATCCCTGACACTGAAATACCAATTTCTTGAGGCATCATTCAAACCATACACACACTTTTTTAATTTCCACACTTTGCCAGTAACATCAGCCTCTTTAGGTGGCCTCAGAAACATCTCACGGTTGATCTCATTTCCTTGCAAAAAATGCAGCTTTAATATCTATGGAGTGACATTTCCAGGAGAGAGTAGATGCCAGAGCCAGAAAAAACCTTCATTGTCTCTTTAGAAACTGTAGGAGAGTCAGCTTGAACACAATTCTGTTCTTCAAACCCACGAGCCACAAGTCTGGCTTTGACAGTTCTCTTACCATCAGCTGACTTCTCTGTTATCACCCATCTGGTAGATATAGCTTGCTGGCCACAATCTACCATCTCTTCATATACTTGAAACTTCTTCCAATTGGCAAGTTCTTCATCTTTGGCAAGTCTAACTTCTGGCTCATCATGTCTGTGTAAGGGAATAAAGACAGCATTGGCCTCTTCACTGGTACCAGATTCATCCCTTTCATTTGAATTGTTTTCCACAATCTTCCAATCTTGAACATCATTTTCAAAATCCAGCTCTTTAAGTGATGAGTCACTTTTCTCCTTTACATAAAACCAATTACGGTATTTTCCAGTGGCCTTTCCAGACCTTTGTACAACTTCGCATTCAATCCATGAGCTTCCACCAGTTGGTAAGTATGTGATGTTCTGTTTCACTTTAGGGCAATGCCTGGGCAGATCGTATTTCTGTTCTTTGGTCAGACTGGTTATGATCTTGGCTGGATTCTCCTTCTTCTATGTCATCAGTCACTGCCTGAGGATTATCACTATAATCATCTTCCTCTTCCTGTGGTTCAGGTAAGCCATCATCTGCCTTGCCACTTGTTTGGGAACTACCATGACCCCTCTTCCCAAGTATTTGAAGTTTGGGGTCCTCAAAGGTGGTTTATCAAACTCTGTATCAATTCTTAGCAGTCGACAGGGATGCACTCTCACATACACACTACCATGACGGACGAAAACCACTTTACCATCTTGCCCAAGAACTTTGCCTGGACCTCTCCATTTGTTACTCTCATCACGCTTGTAATACACCTTGTCACCAGGCTCGAAAAAATCATCAGAACTTCTAATCTTGTGTCGGAGGGCTCTCCTTATCTTCTCTGATGCTTCAGCTTGAACAAATGCTTTACGACTAGCATGTAAGGCGTTCAAATGTTTAGCAAATATTTCACTCACTGTGGTTCCATGAAGGGCTGGAGCTTGGTCAGAGAGCACTGATGGCAGGTTTGGATTCCTACCGAACACAAGCTGGTAAGGGCTATATCCATACACCATCTGCAATGAATTTTGGCATTCACTGCCCACACTAGAGCTAGCTGGATATCCATGTTGGGGTAATCCTCCAAAATCTTCTGAACACAATTATCAACAACTGCATGGTTTCTCTCACACAGACCATTTTGCCAGGGACTCCTGCCGCTGTGTTCCATACCTCAATGTTAAGATTTTCAGCCATATCTCTGAAATCCTCATTGGAAAATTCTCCACCATTATCAGAAAGAAATTTTTTGGTGCTCCCAAACCACTGCCAATCCACAACTTCATCACTGTATCAATGATCACCTTGGGGGTTTTTCTGTAGATAACACCAGCCATGCTAAAACGTGTAGCAACATCAATAATGTGTAAAAAATATACGCCACTTTTCCATTCTTTGAGATCCAAGGACACAACTTCATTGAATTCTCTAGCCAGAGGCAATCCAACTACAGGCCTTGGAGGTGTTTTCTTGTATCTCTTACAAACATCACACTTTGATACAATTTCTTCCACTAAATCCATTGTTTCCTGATCAGAAATATTGGCATCTTTCAGCAGGTATTTCAGCTTCTGTGCAGTTGGATGGGCAAATTGCTTGTGCAGCTTCTCAATTCTCTTTCGTTTTTCTTTAGAACTCTCTTCTTCTGACACCAAGGCCTCTACTGTGTCACTGACAGGAATTGTTGTTTCAACAATAGGGATGCAGTAGTGACCAGAAGAGGTACACTGAAGGTCAACTGTCTTCCCGAAAATGGTTGCGCAGTCATTTTCTAAGTCAAGTTTCACTTTTGCCTTCTTCATTGCCGGCTTTCCCAAAAGCAGAGGAATATCACTTTCCACCACATCAGTAGTCACTTGGCATTTCACACCAGCAATATCACATGGGATGGTAACTTTCTCCTTAGACTTCAAGCGCTTTCCACCCCCAAACTTGAAAACTGTGTCACTTTTGCTCCTCATTACATGAGCCTTCTTTTCTTCTTCAAGCATATCAATATAATGAGCCATCCAGGCTTCTCCAGCAACCGTTGAGCTACACGCACTATCCAAGACAGCAGAACCCAAAGCCTCTGTCAATAAAACTTCTGTCTCTGACTGTTTGTTCCCAGTGAACAACACAGCTTCCTCTTCTTTACTACGTGTTTGCAATACACTCCTTTGCAGGTTCTCATATGAATCTGGGCAGTCTTTCAGAAGATGTCGGATTGATTCACAACTGCTACATTTCAAAGGGTAACCATCAGGTCCAAGCGGATTCAGTCGCTTGGTTATACTCTGAGAATTTTGCCTTCCTCCTCTGTTGCCACGACCTCTGTTAAAATTCTTAGCACGATCATACTGAGCATTACTGTACCTTCCACGACCATTACCTCTGAAACCTCCTCTTCCAGTGACAAATGCAGTTTCGTCAGAACCAATAAATGTTGGTTCAGCCTTGATGGCCAGTCCATCTTTGGTTTCCATTGATGACATCGACTGTTCTCCAAAGAACTTCTTAAGAGAAATCTGCATTTGAGAAAACATGCCGTCTGGTTCCTTGTAATTCACAGCTGTAAGTACTAGTTGCCTTTCTTTATGCTCTAATTGAGCACTCTCCAAAAGTTTGAAGGCCAGGACTGGTTGAGGGAGCTCCATCTTATACTTTTGGTTTTGTTATACAGCTTCTCGAATTCCACAACATATTCCTCCATGGTCGTCTCTGTTTTCCTTCTGTAACGATCAAATTTAGTGTAAGCCTCATAGGCAGCAGATAATTCGTCCTTCTTGAAAACATTGTCCATAAACTTTATGAGGGTTTCAACACCTGTATCTTTCTTAAGTTCCTCTATATCCACTTCACTGAAGACCTTATCCCTTATAGATTTGGCTCCCACCTCAGGAAGGGTTAAGGCTATGGCCAAGCCATGTTTCTCTTTCTTTAAGTCTGTCACTACCTGCCAGGCTTTAACCTCTTCGATCCATCTGGCGTACGGCTTCGCTTCACTAAATACTGGTGGGGTTTTGTAACTTGCCATGACTCTGTATAGGGAGGATGGGATTTAGCAACCAGGCTCTGCTACCATGTTAAAAGCCTCTAAAGAAAGCTTACCTGTTAAGTCCTTGGTTGATTCACTATAGCAGGATAAAATAGGTTCAGGGAGCTGACTCAGTATTTGGAATGAGAAAGTTCAAAGTTCATACACTAAATCGCTAAATCAATACACTGTAGTTGGTATAAACTTCACTATGATTGCTCTTGAAAGCTTTGCACTAATTTCGCTAAATGTCTGACACTGCTGTTCACTATAGCACTAAAAACCCCACCTAGTATCCTGAAGGGAGAGGAAGAGAAAAACAAAAGTCAACACTAACAACTGATGCCTTTTGTTTCTGGTAATTCTGTTTTCGGGATGGAGGCTAGGTGGAAGGGGGGAGGGCTCTTTCTCTGGCAGTCTTTAATAGAAAACTGTGAAATGCAATTACAGCATGTGAATATAGTTCTTTGTACAGTAGTGCAGTATACATACACCTTGTCATCATGTGTACAATTTTTCTGCTATTCTTCATTTTATTTTTTGTATGATACTTTTTTTCTGTGTTTACATTAAAGGGGCCATCAGAGGTTTTAAAGCGAGTATTACCCTTTTGGGTTTATGCTTCATTTTTCTGTTTTAACTGAGTATTTAATAGGATCAACAGGCATTGAGGGGTCTTTCAAGTGAGAAGAAATGTTAATTCCGAGTTAATGACTGTCGAATGCAAATTTTATAATTTTGTTTGGGTAACAAAAACAAAATTCCATGCAAATGCAAAACTTGTCAGCTTCATCCATATGATGACCAATCACAACGTCATAAGATTATTACAGATCTTTTTTTGTTTGTTTGAAATTACTGAGTGTATGATTGTGGAGCTGAGGTAAAGTCTTGGCAAACTTGTAATTTACAAACTTGGATTTCCCCTTTTATTTATCTTGACAGTATTTGTTCATGCTTGGAAATTTCTTGACAAAAGTTAAAATCGAAATCACAGTATAAAAAATATATAACAAGGTTGGTTTTTCTTCTTCTTTACAGCCTGTTTACTTCCATTCAGCTTTAAGGGAACCAAATATTATTCTCGTGGCTGAAATTGTTGGTATTGTTGAAGATAGAAATGGCAGAATTCATCAGCTTTCATGTGGATGGTCTGTTCTCAGAATATTTCAACAAAGTAAGATAGAAACACCTTAGATTCAATACAGCCCCCACCCCCCCCCCCCAAACAAAAAAAATGAAAAAAAAAGAAAAAACAACAATACAGAATTTAGTGAACTTGAAATATGTGTTACTGTACTCTTAAAATTACTGTAAATGCTCACATGAGGTGAACTTGCTCAGTGGAAATCTTTTCTGCTGTCCACAGCTTCCCATACTGTAGCAAACATGATGCAACAAATTCTTCTGTGGTGCTATTTTGGCCCTACACTGCTGACCTTTGACAGATACTGAAAATCATCAGTGCCTGTAATTCTGCAGAGAATGATTTATCCAGTATTGCAAGACAATTTTTCTACAAAATGGACAAATTGCTATGAATGCAAAACGGTGTATCAGATTTTGTACATAAAATGTTTGAGGTTGTAGTGATTCTGTGATAGAGGAGCTCGGATACTGTACAGCAAAATTGCTATGCAAATTTTGAACACAAATTATTCCCTTTTTCTGGCCCAGTGTTTTTCCAACTTTGCTCTCTAAAAGATTGAAAGAAGTTATCGAAAGGTTTATCTTAAACTGTCTAAGGAAAACCAGCCCAATTACTTTATTTATTTTTAAAATTACATTTTCTCTCATGTATAATTTGGTAGGTGAGATGGCAGACACCTCATCTGGAACCCCAGCACCGGTGAAACGTGTGGATGTTTACCACGGATCACCCAGAGCTCTTCTTCATCTTGATGATGATATCGAAGGTACTGTTTGAATTTTGTTCAAGCTTGGTACAGTAATAAGAGAAGAGCAGTTTTGGTAGGTTTTGTAACAGCTGTTTTCTCTTCAGTGAATAGGGAAGTGAACTTCTATGTCAATTTATTTTACTTCAGTTGAAAATTCTCTTGTGATGCTGTTCAATTGTCAGTTTTAAACATCTTTAAATGAAGAAAGTGAAATTCTCCCAGTGGGGCAACATTGTATGCATTTTACATAAACTAATTACAGTACACATACCTAAAGGGGAAACGTAGTCACCCCAAATTGAATTATTATATTAGACTGTCCTACTTCATGATTGCCTCCTGGGCATCATGTGACAATATTTTTTCTCGTCAATTGTAAAATTTGCAAGGAGTAACTGCTTCATATATCTTGAATATGCTTAAATATTATGAAAGATACTTTGAAGAGATGAAATAAGGAGAAAATTGTGAGATTTAACTGTTGCCTTAAAGAGTCAATCCTCTCACCCCAAACTACAATTCTTTTAGGGGTTAACAGAAATTCTCAATTGGCTTAATTCTTAGAGTAGCAAAGGTGATATTACACAGCATGAATTGTACTGAGAGTGTTTTGATTATACACATTGAGCTTATCTATACTCTTCCTGAAGCAAAAAACTGAGATTGTGTCTGGATGGTCTTGTAAATTAGTGCTCAGGTATACAGTAAATGCCCCTAACTTTCTGTATTTTAATGATGGAAGCGTTACTAACCTTAGAACCTTTGACACTTGGCTGTCACACATCTGAATTTTTAAAAAAGGAGACTGTATACTTTTTGGCCAAATGAGCAGGAGACAAGAATAAAATGTACTTTATGAAGCATGTCAGTACAGTAGCAGTGACTTTTGCAGTGAGGTTGTGAATATAAATTTATGACATTAAGAGTTTCGCAGTTCCTAGCAGCTTCACCAAGTACTCAGGTCTATGACCAGCAGGTTCTTTCCACTAGAGTCCTAATCTACCTCTAAACAATTACTACTGCCTATGTTGAAACTCTTTCTAAGCTATAACAGCATGTATTTGTTGTTTCATTTAGGTCATGAGTTAATGACACTGGTAGCAGACTGTCAGCTATGCTACAGTATTAAGACACATCGCCTGATGGAGAAGATTTCGCATCTTATGACTGAGAACGCCTTCTACTCAGGAAACAATGTTGTACCAGGAGTCACTATAACAGATGGTAAGTCCTCTTTCGTGGAATATTTTTTAATGCAAGAGTGATAATGCATTAAGATTTAATGTCAGTGTTGGCTTGCCTGTATTATGATATAAGTCTATTTCAGTTCCCACCTACCTCCTATCACCATAAGCCCTTTCACCCTTGCCTGTATTGTAATATAATTATATAAAAACATTGAAAAGAATACTTTTAAGAGACGTTGCCATATTGGGAGACCAGGAATATTGCGTAACTTTAAAACACACAACATATTGTATAATAATCATCAACAACATGCAATATACTGACAAAATCAGCCAGCAATAAATTAGCAACATGTTTCATTTTCTGGAGTATGTTTGAAATTCAGTAAAAGCAATCTGTATTTAAATTTACTCACTTGGGTGTGGAAGGTAATAAACAAAAGTCCTCATCGTGTTAACAGATTTGTTTTGTTATTTATATTTCATTTCTTCTCATCTTTATCTTCTTCCTTTGTGCATCTCTGGGGGTTAGATGGAGATAACTTTCGTAAACCTAAACCTTTGAAAACAATTCATGGAGTTCTTGACAAGATATCCCTCAGCTTTCCTCCTTCTGTAGAAAAGTTTGAAGAAGACTTATGCCATCTTATAAATGCTGATCGCATTGCAAAGGTAAGTGTTTGGTCCCATTAATTGTCAGGTCAGGAAGTCAAGAGTTCAACTCCTGGCTGTGTTCATACCGAAGACTTCAAAACGGAACCCACTGCCATTGTGCTTGGTGCTCAGCATAAGCAGTGGAGTAGTGAAAACAAGCTGCTCAGTCACATCTTGAAAAAGGGCCTTAGCCTTCTCAACTAAACCAGATGGTTAGAAACTGGGCTGTGCAACTCCCTTTAACCTAACCTAACCTCTATTCTTAACATTGGAAGTCTGTTAAGTGTTTACTGCAGTTGTGCTTGGTGCTCAGTATGTGAGCCACCACTAGAGCCACCACTAGAAAAAAGACCATGTCTGACTTAACTTAGAGCCAATTATTTTGTAGAAACTGAGGTGTAAAATCTCATCTAAATCTAAACCTATTTTACTGTTCTTTGATTCTTTTTACTCTCCAAATGACAAAGTTAAAAAGTTCGCAGCTTTAATAAATATCTCATTAGAAGGGGTATTAACCATTTTTAGAACCTCTTCATATCTGCCCCCCTGTCTCGCAAGTTGGTAGCTTTACTCCAATCTCTCCAGCAAACAATAGCCAAGACAGACAAACTGTTTTCCTCATTAACAAGTAGACACAACATCAGCAAGCACAAACAAAGTCTACTTCTAATAAACTTCATTGTCTCTGCAACCGTAGAAGCCAAAGCCAAGTGTCAGGAATATCCGTGTGTGTGATTTGAATGTAACACACGTACTGTAGGGCAGAGTCTAGGGGGGATTAATGGGATTAAAGCCCCTCCCTTCCAAATATTCCCTAGCATCAGTCCCAAAATTGTGTGAACCTCTGTATCAGCTAATAGTGATAAAAGCATTCATATGCTCAGAAAAGAAATACTCTTCATCTGGTTTTAGCTTCTAAAAAATTTTGTTCCTTAAGTGAAAAGTACTGAAAATCATTAGGGTTACTTCCTGGATACTAAAAAAACCCTGATTTTGGGACCTTCAACAGGGTGTATCTACTTATTAATTGCACATAGAGAAAATATCCCCCTGGCGTAGGGGACCATGAAATTGCATTAGGGTGCTAGGAGACTCTTCTCCAAGAAGCTAGAGACGAATCCGGACAGATTGTGATGGTCTGATTTTGGTCGGCCATTACTGGGGTCCATCACCTTGAATCTTTAGATTTTCTTCCTTACCTGTTCCATGGATGGTTGTACACTGAAGTGTACCTTGATTGTCTAAACTTCACTGAATATGAAGATTTGAAATTCACGTGGACAATAAATGAAGACATTTAAAGGCTGATGGACCCCACTAATGGCTGCCTACAGTCACCAAAAACAAGTGCTAATTGGATTCGTCTATACTGTGACTACACAAGGAGGCATTGTGCTACTTGTCTAATGTTGACACAGTGCAATCAGTCAGTGAGCAGTGTGGTCAGTGGGATGTTTGGGAATTATTTACATTTCCCTGAATTAAAACATGAAGGTATGACATGGAGAGCATCCAGCTGGTTTTACTCATGACAAAATCATCCTTCATAATTTTTACTGTAATCAATTATAAAACAAATAATAGCGGCAACTCTCTTTTGTGTTAGTTATTATAATTGAAAGCAGATGCATTTTTTGCTGTTTTTTACCCAAAAATGAAAAAGCAGCTTTTTATGTACATTTGGTTGTGAAACAAGGTGTTACAGTTGTGATGGAGAAAGAAATGGTATTCCCAATGTCCTTAGGAAAAAGAAAGATTTAAGTGTTTTTTATGCACTTTTGTATCAATGTTACCTCCTGAAGAACCAGTCTGGTAAATCTCATACCCAACCTCCCCTCTTAAAAATGTATAAATACCAACACAATTTCTTTTCACTTGTACAAAGTAAGTGTGAAAGTGATTCCATTTGGGCAAAAAAATTTTTTTTTGGGGGGTGGGGTCTTGTTACTAGCTTTCTTGGTCTTGGTAAATCATCAATTTCTTGAAATTTGGTTACCATCATTTCTTATTTGTGTATGAATTTCCTTTTTTTCCAGGAAAATATTTCAACAGACAGAGGATCGGTTAAGGTGGCTGAGAGACGTCTTCATGTCTGTCCTCACAATGGCTGGGAATATGTCAACAAACCTCAGATAGTCATGTTGGATGCTGGTGATTCTACAAGAGGGGGAAACAGGGGGGCGTCTAAAGGAAAGCAGCGTGGTGGACTGTCTGGATCCAGGTAATACTGGCAAGTCAGTAGCCAACAGGGTTGTTCGGTACAATGAAAATATTGGTACCGGTACTGTAAAGCTAACTGAACCGGTATTGAGGCAGCACCGGTTCTCAAATCTCGGGTAGGAAAGTCAGGTGGGGAGGAACCTAAACTGTGCATGACACCGGTGTTATTCTGTACTTTGATGCAGCTGGGCATATGATTGCATTATTACCGTGCAGAAACCTCTGCTTTGACTTTGTTTACCACATTTCTTTACAGTCATGCACAATCGTAATTAATACTCCTGTTTCCTATCTTGACCTTTCCAGGGTAATTTTTTCAAGTGCCGGTATTGGAAACACACCAAAAATCTTAGGTATTTTTATTACCTGTACCTCTAGTACCGGTATTCACATCAATACCGGTATACCGCCCAACCCTAGTAGCCAAGGTTAAGGGGGACATCCTATAGCACAATGTCCACTTTGTAGAAGACAAGAAATTACCATGGCCTTAATGCATTTCTTTTTATACTTCTTCCCCCTCTCCCAAATGAAAACACCTCCCCCTCATTAAAATACTCTTCAGGGAAACAAAAACAACTCTTCTAAGGAATGTGGTACTGTAGGTGTGCTGTCTTGTCAAGCTTTTATAGATTTGCATGAGCTCCTGTCTTCATCAAGGTGTGCAAAGTATCACACTCCTCACAATGATTTGAGGAGAGTGATGGTGTGTGATGGGCACTTGCATGCTTCAAAATCCAACCCCTGAGGCCTTGGAAAATTATATAGAGGCTTTGCAATTACGTCACGGAACCGCCATGCTGGAGGACAATCATGCCAAATACACGTGGCTTTGTGCCGAACGCACTGCACAGAGTGCATTGTGGTATGCACGGCGTGTACACATTCAACGAGCAAGCGCGTCCCGTGTGGTCAACTACGTAGTTACGTGTACTCCAACATGGCCGCCGGAGAGTATTATGACGTCATGTGAAAAGCCTCTATTGTTTACCTCTCTTTTGGACATCTCCATTTTGTAACATTTACATGAGTTAGTTTTGTGTGGCAAGTTTTGTTAGGCATCTAGTTTTCATCTGTAATAAATGTGATTTACTGTTAGGAAAACAAGTCAGTAAGTCACAGCTGGAGAAAAGGCTGTAGCCTGCCTGACTTGGACCAATTTGGTTGAAACTGAGCTGCAAAACATCATTTAACTAACTTTAAATATGACATTATGCATTCTTGCTTTTGTAGGACATCAGACTTTTGGAAGGTTTTTTTTTTATGAACAATATGTTTTAAATAATTTGAATGCACCTAAACATTGTTTTTTTTTTTTTTTCACAGAGAAAGCCTGATTACATCTCTGCAAGTGAAGAGTAAGATTCAGTTGAAGTCCTTAGTTGATGATCCTCTGTTTGTGGTTGTGTTTCTGCTGGAGTACATTGTATCAATGCCTATCTCAGACCAGGATAAGAAGGTATTAAAGAATGTAGTGGTGCTGATTTTGAGTTTGGTGTGCATTGGTAACATTGCTGCTGCTGTTGTTGGCATTGGCATCAATACTACTGGTGTGCATCATATCGTCCCCTTTCTGGCGTACTGACGTACTGACGAATCGCAAAATCAAGAATTTCATGAATCTGTGGATCTTGTGTTTCACATAGTGACAAATGTTGTCTTATTTGGAGAATTTTCGCCATATTCATCGCTTTTATGTTTGGAATTTTAGAAAATGATATATTTTACAAAGTCTTTGCAATTTTTAAGGCTGAGATGAACAGATTACCGCAAAAAATACATTCGTCACTACGCCAAAATTGCCAAATTTGCACATTCGTCACTATGCCAATTTGCAATTCGTAAGTACGCCAGAAAGGGGACGATATGTAGCATGAAGGGGGTCCCCCAGTGTGTAGGGGGAGAGGACATGGTTTGGATTTTGATCTTAAACAAAAATATCAGGCAAAATGATGATAATGGAAATGGGAAATAGTCTCTGCTTCACATCACATTGTAACTTAGAGAAGGAAGCCTTATTGCCATCATTTCTTACAAAGGGAAGAGGAGAAGGAATGAAATGAAACTAGATATAGGTTCCTCTAGAGCAGGAGAGGCAATTTACTCCTTCATGCAACATGTGGCTTGCCAATGACTTTTGTGGCCTGTGAGATGTCTCAAGGGAAAATGAAATAAAATGTGAATGGCTATCACAAACCTAGCACCAAACATAGAGAAATTAGTCGCAAACCACCGATGCCAGGTACCTCAATGAGTAACGTCAGTAAAAAAAGTACATCCAAGGGGGGGGGGGGGCTTTTTGCCTCATCTTAAATAATGCATGGGTAAAATTTAGCATAAATTTTGTACTAAAGAATATTTAAGGGTGCTTTTGCATGGTTACCCTCATTGTATAAAAAGCTGAAAAGCCATCTAGTGCTCAGATTCTACTTGGGAGTACAAACTAAGGACCTGCCATTTTCAGCTGTTGTTAGGTTTGCGTTTTTTCAAGATTTTACGCATGCTCACCATGAACTGTTAAGTGTGGTCCTATATGGTAGTCTTTCTGGCATGATAAAATATATATTGAGCAGAGAATCACACCTAACCCACCCACACCCTTTTTTCTCTATGACTTAGCCCCCCGTCCCTCATTTGAGATCACAATTTGGTGAATAAATATTTATATTGCTTTAACAACTTCAGAATCAAAGGTTTGAATCAACAGCAGGTCATTGATTAAATGCGGCCCTGTCAATTTGTCATTCCATATTTCTCACCTTTTCACTCAAAAATGCTGGGCACCTCTAGTCTACGGTAAGTTAAAATTTTTTAGACTGATGAATTTGTGCAACCTCTATCATGACACCTCTGGCTGGTATTAATATCACTTTTTTAATTTTTACTCATGAACCGTCAGTTGGCGAGTAGTGTGCGGCGATCACAGACACAGAGTTTCTTCATCCGTTGGGCAGCATGGGCTCCAGACTTGTCTGAAACATCAAAAGAATTCTCTGTCAAGATGCAGGGAGGTGTGGCTCACAACCCTGATCAAGTATTAATATACTCTAACCCAGAAGGTGCCGATGGTGATCTTAAGCAAACAGGGGGAGGGACTATCAACTTCAACTTCAAATTAAAGGTATCTTTTACAGTGAATCACATTTTTTAACATGCTTAATTGCTTCAAACTTCAAAATGATATGCAACAAAGCTTGTAAAATTAGTTCAATTGTTCTAAGTGTCATTTGCACTGGATAAATCTGAACTGAGATATAAAATGTTGAAGCTTATTCAGTCAATTTAGGAAGTTGCCCTGCAATTTGTGATATAACTCTTGCACTTCAAAAGATACTGTCTTTTTTTTTTTTTTGTGGGGGGGGGTTCCTTTATTTTTTTTTGGTTCAAAAACTACCAGACCTTGTAACAAATTTTCATTGATGTGAAGGTTGACTTGATTGTCATAGTCTCTCTCCATGTAACATGCTATGCAAAAAAGATTTTTAAATTTTCAAATTTGTAAGTAAATTAAGTTTATTTACTGTAACTCCTAAGTTAAAAAAAAAACACATAGTGTATACTGTACAAGGAAACTGTCACATTATGCTCAGTGCTTGAATGATTGATGATTGACTGTCATGCACAATGAACTTTTTTCAGATTATTGAAAATATTTTAATATTTTACATCTGAACTAGAAAAAGAGAATTTGCAGGAACAAATTCATTTTAGAAAGTCTTTTACATGGTCAATATAGATCTTCATAATTTTAGATTTTACATACGCTATATATACTCATTCTTTTCATTCTTTAAATATGTCAGTTATTAAGGGACAGTAGCCTGCCAGGTAGCTAGATGAGATTTAATGACACAACAACACGAATGTGTAATGTAGCATCCAAAAGATAAAAGAGTGAAGGTTGATTATGGTTGGGAAGCAGCACCAAGTCCAAGTTTGGTCTGGAATACGGTTCAAATATGATGAAAGTCTGGCCTCTTACAACAGTAAAGGAATGCCATGGGCATGTTCCACAGCTTATGGCCCATGGTGGAGGGGAGGGAGTCTAATACCACCCATTTTTACCAGGTTCATTGTTTTTAAATACAGTGATATTCAAAAATGTTATACTGTTTTTGAAGTGTCTAAATTTTTCATCATAAAATGTAAAAACTTCTCATGGTTAGATTAACAAAATTCTTCACAGTTCATGCACTTTGTATCTTCAGTAATGACTAGCTGATGAATACAGGATTGAAAAGTTTATTTTCAGTCAGAGCAGAGGGAACATTTGGAGTTAAATTTTATCTTGGGCTTTTGAAAAAAGTTTGTTTAGCTCCTTATCACCTTCTATGTACTTCTCCAACTCTCCTGAAAGTTAATCTGGCATGAGACCAAGACAGAAATAGATCTTATTCCAAACTGGGCAAAATGGAGAGAGAGAGAGAGGAAGATGGTTTCTAACATGTCGCCCTCTATGGACTGGGAGGGTGCCATCAGGGTGCTAAAAAACTTTTGCCAAATGAACTTGTAGGGAAGTTGTGAAATTGCATATGTACTAAATAGGAGGTGTGTGTCAGAGTGGGAATCCACATAGGTTTTGTTGATATCACAGGGAATTTCATTTTGGGCTTTTGTTGGAAATGACTTTCGAGAGAAGGATGGTTTTTGTAATTTTTTAGATTTATCTCTCTCCCTTTTCCATCATTTTGGATAAATTTTGCCTGCTGCAAGGGCCAACCGAGTGATGTCATATATATTTTGTTTGCTGTGAGGTATAATTTGATTATTTCAGTAAGTGTAGTGCTTGCATCCTTATATGGTTTTATCATTCTCAGAGGGAAGGAGGATCTCGGCCGATCTCACCCCTGTCAGGGAGTGATAGCCCCTTCCCACCGGGGTCACTGGTAAGACTGGTGTGTGTGTGTGTGTCTTAACATAATTATAAACTGTACAAGTGAATCATTTTATTAACACATACTTTCACCACAGATAACTTATGGGAAGGAGCACTTTCATCACATATGCACACACCCATTTTATTTAAAGGCATTTTCCAGAGACAAAATTCATTGACTTTAAAATATGCAGAAAATTTTTCTCCTTTAGGAGGTGAATACTGCATCTCAATAGCATAAGGTTCAAAAGATAATATTTTCAAAGAAATGCAATTTTTGTGAGATCTAATGCATTGTGGGAAATCTGTGATGTCATCATGGCACATTAATTTGCCATTGCTTTAAAGTTACAGTATGTAATTTGTAATTTTGATGCCACTGCAGGGAATATAAGCAACATTGTTTACTATACCCTACATTTGGTGTAGGGTAATGCTAGATCTACAATAAAAGATATATTCAAACATTCCAACAGTATCAAATTTCAATTACAAGCAGGACAGTTAAATATAAAGAACAACAAAAGAATTCTGACACAATGTGCCCACATTCCAGAACTTTCAATGGTTTTGTTGAAAACTGGAAGTCTTTATATAACAAATATATGTATCCTTTAATTAAGGGATATGTATCTCGAGTTAGAAAAAATGGTATCGTGATATGGTTTTAGAAGGACATTGTGTGGGATATTTTTGTCTTTCTTATGAGACCCAAGTCCAAAGCCACTGGAATATGCCTTTAACTTATGCGAGAAAAGCAAAGATGGAAGAACACCCAGTCACATCACACGCACACACCTATTCTATCTAACTCATGCAAGAAAAAGAACAAACGTCCACTGGATAGTCATGCATTTTTAGATTTGTTAATGTTTCTGTTGTGTTGTAATCATGGGTGGAAAGAGTTGGGAAGCTGGGAGGCTCCAATTCCTGGGAAGTTTGGACATTTTGAGGGAAGTTTTGGCAATTAGAGTGAAATTTCCCTTTTCTATACTTGGAAATGTAGACAGAATTGTGGGAAATTGTACTCTTTTCCCAGGAAATAATTTTCCCTTCTTTTTGTGAAATAAGCATTTTTACGAGCCCTGATGGTGATTGTGAACATTTGCAGAATTGGGGAATCTTCTTCATTGTGGAATTCATCTGCATCACTCACACAGGGCCTGTAAGCCAGATTTTCTTTTCACTGTTATTGAAAGTTTCAAACCAAAATACAGCCAAAATTGCAAGGGGTACTGTACCTTCAGAGCAATTTTAAAGCAACTTTAAAAAAGAAAAAGATAGGTTAAAAATTAAATAGACCTGTGCAAGTGACATGCAGGTAGAGTGCACACGTGCTACAAAATACTTTAGCTGGAAACATTTGCATGCTATATATGACTTTGTAAGGGCCTTGAGGGGGCCCAAAGTAACATATGTTTTAAGGCTTTGTGCTGTGATGTAGATCATAAGGTTGTCCCCAGTATCAACTAGGACACAATTCTGACTAAAGGCTGCATGGTAAACCTCAGTGACATGACCTGATTGGATCCCATCCTCTCCCAACTTTGACAAACTGGGTCAATAACACTTTATCAAAATCATTGTTTCTCAGCTACTTGACCTTGATCCATTTGTGGTCCAAAAGTTGGCGAGGAAATAGAAAAATGGAAATGTTCAGTAGAATAATTTTAGGTCAGTTTTCTTGAACCCCATGGAAGTTACTTAAACTTTGAATAGTAAGTTTGTCAGGTAGATGTTTTGTAAAGAAATTGGAGGGAGGGGGGAGGGGGCTAGAAGAAAAAAACTTTAATGGGAAGAATTTAATCTTCTGGTGTTGGTGTGAGAGTGGTCTTTTCATCTAGGTGATACAGAAAGGGATAAAATATCACCTTGTAGCATTTTGTGTGTTCTGCCTTTGATGTACAGTAGTCTGGTCGTATTAGTCTTTGCCCCACAAATGGAAAAATAGTTATTGGCTTTGATATGTTAAACCATAAGGTCTAAGACCAACTATCTAACTCATTAGTCTTTTTTTAATAATTATTACTGTGGTTTTGGTCTTATTTCAAATGTTTTCATCTGCACTTGTGTACTAAAATGTATGTGAAATAACCTTTCACAGGATTCTGGCCAGACCATCTATAGACAGGGCTATCATCGGACTGGACTTCATTTGTTCACTCAGAACCTTCTTTTGAAGTTTCCGAAATGTTTTTCATTGATAGTCAAAATCATTTGTAAATTTGTGCCTACAGCTTTATATTGTAACATTTCACTGTTGTTTGATATGGACAAATACTGAAAAATTTTCACCAGTGTTTGCAGTAAAATGCATGATTACATAATTTCCTCACCTGACTTTTGAAATTCGGTAGAGTTTAATGTTCTAGGAGGGAAATTCCTTCATTGTTTTTACAAGTCAATCCATTCAGTTATTGTCAGTGTGTGTCTTTTCATCTTTTAAAATATAAAATCCCTTGTAGAATTTTTTTTTGGCAGGAAAGAGAATTTCTTTCCCTAGTTCTGAAACCAAGCTCTAACACTGGTTTTCTCTTTCATGTCATCCAGCTTGAGTATTGTTGTGATGAAAGGCCTGACCCTTGTTATGAAGCAATCCATAACATTATGCTCCTTTTTGATTCCTTGCCGTAGGCCAAGGAATCTATGCGATGGTGATGTCGTGTGTGTGTATGTGTGTGTGTGTGTATGTGTGTGTGTATGTATGTGTGTGTGTATGTATGTGACGCTTTGGCTTGTAAACACGATATCTCAAGAAGGGTAAGTGTGACTAACCTCATATTTGGTGTGTGGGATGGTCATATTAAGTAGATGATCCCTATTGTTTTTGGTGGAGATCAAAGGTCATCTGGGGTCACGAGAGGTCAAAAGGTTAAAACCTTGTAAACACGATATCTTGAGAACGGTACATGTGACTATGCTCATATTTTGTGTGTGGGTTGGACATATTAAGTAGATGATCCCTATCAATTTCCTTTTAGGTCAAAGGTCATTTGGGGTCAAGAGAGGTCAATAGGTAAATTCCTTAGAAATTGCTTGTAAACACGGTATCTCAAGAAGAGTAAGTGTGACTATCCTCATATTTGGTGTGTGCATTGGCCATATTGAGTAGATGATTCCTATTGTTTTTGGTGGAGATCAAAGGTCATTTGGGGTCACGAGAGGTCAAAAGGTCAAATCCTTGTAAACACGATATCTTGAGAACGGTACATGTGACTATGCTCATATTTGGTGTGTGGGTTGGTCATATTGAGTAGATGATCCCTATCAATTTTCGTGGAGGTCAAAGGTCATTTGGGGTCACGAGAGGTCAATAGGTAAATTCCTTAGAAATTGCTCGTAAACATGGTATCTCAAGAAGAGTAAGTGTGACTAATCTCATATTTAGTGTGTGCATTGGCCATATTGAGTAGATGATCCCTATTGTTTTTGGTGGAGATCAAAGGTCATTTGGGGTCACGAGAGGTCAAAAGGTCAAAACCTTGTAAACACGACATCTCGAGAATGGTACATGTGATTATGCTCATATGTGGTGTGTGCGGTGGTCATATTAATTAGATGATCCCTATTGTTCTTTGGTGGTGGTCAAAGGTCATTTGGGGTCACGAGAGGTCAAAAGGTCAAAACCTTGTAAACACGATATCTCGAGAATGGTACATGTTATTATGCTCATATGTGGTGTGTGGGTCGGTCATATTGAGTAGATGATCCCTATTGTTTTTTGGTGGAGGTCAAAGGTCATTTGGGTCACGAGAGTTCAAAAAGTCAAAACCTTGTAAACACGATATCTCGAGAATGGTACATGTGATTATGCTTATATGTGGTGTGTGGGTTGGTCATATTGAGTAGATGATCCCTATTGTTTTTTGGTGGAGGTCAAAGGTCATTTGGGGTCACGAGAGGTCAATAGGTAAATTCCTTACAAATTGCTTGTAAACATGTAGTGTTGAGCCGATAACCGATAGGTATTATCGGTATCGGCCCATAATGGCATTATGGGTAAGATATCGGTATCGGCACAAATGAAGGCTGTCTCCGATAATGGCAACCGATAACAAGTATTTCATCATTTCAACAGTAAAGAGGTAAAAGTTCTCGATATGCACTTAAATAAAATACAGATCATTTTGTTGAACATAAAATATTCAACAAATTCATTGCAGTGAACGTACACAGACTAGATCAACTACGCCGCAAGCCCGCAGTTCGTAGTCTATAGAATATTTAGTGCAATTCCCATGGGCGTCTGCAGAAAAAAAGTCAGGGGGGGGAAAAATTTTTAGACGGGGGCAAAACCTCCCAGTCATCATGAATTGACATGAAATGTGCGAAAATTTCAGCCCAAAATGCCTCCCAGACCGCCGGAAATGGCATTAAGTGTGACTATGCTCATATTTTTTGTGTGCATTGGCCATATTGAGTAGATGATCCCTACTGTTTTTGGTGATGGTTAAAGGTCATTTGGGGTCACGAGAGGTCAATAGGTCAAAACTTAGTAAACACGTTATCTCGAGAACGGTACATGTGACTATGCTCATATTTGGTGTGTGGGTTGGTTGTATTGAGTAGATGATCCCTATTGATTTTCCCAAAGGTCAAAGTTCATTTGTCAGCAAGTTCAAAGCCTGACAAGCTTTCCTGCACAGTCTTTCAAGAAAGGTCACTTGTAGGGTCCTGTAACTTTTCATGTAGATAGCACATAGTGAATACATGGTCCCAGAAGTTTTTGGTGGAGGTCAAATGTTATTTGGGTTCACAACGGGCAAGAGGGATCGCTATGTAGGAAGATTGGATGCCTTGCATGTGTACTTTGTGTGCACATTATTTAGCCCTGTTAATTGAAAAACATTGCAAAGCAATGTCAATGTGAAAAAAGGCCTTACATTTCAGTGGCAAGGAATCACGAAGCCTTTTGGCTTTCTGGTTAGAGTTGGTGAAAGTGTTTCAGATTATCAGCATTTTTTGAAATCCTTGGGGCAGGGTTCTGAAACTAAATTGTTGCATCTATGTGGATGTGTGTCACAAATTAAAACAGGGGTTTTACCAGAAACTCAAAGGGGGGATATTTATTACTGTCAAACCTCAGGTCCAAATTGATGGTACCCTTGGTGAAAGTTACAGGTTGGTTCAGGGGGTGGGGGAAAAAATTTACTTAGGCCCCTGTAAGGCCCCTGTAAGGTGCAATTTGAAGGGCTTTAAAGGCTGTATATTCATGCGATTTCAAACATCCATGCAATGCAAAGGTGTCCACTTCATAAAGTAAGAAACCAAGATACAATTTTTTATTTTTACGAAAATGACAATGGGGGATTTTACTACCCTTCTTCTAGAAAGAAGAGGGGACAAATCAACCCTTTAAGACCCTCTCCCCCTTCATGGAAACCCTAAAAATAATGACATTGTGCACCTAACTTCTGCAAAGTTGCAGTGGTATTAAGTCCCTGTAAAAAATGATAATCCATTTTTCAAGGGAGTTGGTCTGTCTCTGCAGTAACAGTAGTAAACATGTGGTGTAAAAAGTGTATTAGTTTAATTGGGGAAATGAAGTAGTAAACTTTCTGTTTTTTATGAAATTAGTTAGAAATTTAGTGACAACAATGCAAATGTGTTACATAATGTCAACTAGGTTAAACAGTTCAGTTTCAGTCTCAGACACAGATCAAACACTGTGCAAGTCCATCTGTTTTGTCGCCTTTTACGACAGGCAGGAAACGCTGTGGGCTGCAAACGCTGCCCAAAGGGGGGGGGGCTGTAGTTGTTTAACATGTTTAATATTTTGGGATTCAGACTTCATATCTGCTTGAAAATTTCATCAAATCTTTTTGTTCTTAATCCTTAAAAAAACGTTTTAAAGGATTTGCAGAGCTGTTTGATTACTGGACAACTTAAGTTGGTCTAGGTTGTTAGGCTGTGCCCTGGTGGGCATTAAATGGGTACCAAATGTTTGAAGCCCTGATATTGGTAGGATTATGTTTTTACTTCACAGTGCAAAAGTAATTAGTAAACAGGCAATGTTACTCTTTTGGGTGGGGGGGGGGGGGAGATTTCTCCTATTCAAAATATTTTCACATAACTTCAGTTTAAGGAGGGGATGTGGAAAAGTTGCAACATAAAAGCTAGCTTTTTGTTTGTGAGGACATTCTCATGGATCTCAGATTATAAAACTTATTGATAGCTGAAAAAAGTGTCAGCTGAAGAATGTGTTAACATCATTTGATTTTTGCTTTTAATCTGTAGGAAGCAAAGCCCCCATCTTCAGGACAGTACCCTTCCATGCTGTCCCTACCATCACAAACCAGTGATGGATCAGCGCTGAATGAAGTGCCTCATCCTCTCAGTGGCAAGCCGCCTGTCGGCAGGAGTCCAAGAAGGTATGTCATATTACATTGTAAATATATAGTGGAGGAAGTATTTTAAGTGAGATCTTTTGGTGCAAAATCTTGTGGGATTGATTCAGTGTGTGAGTTACATATTTGAATGGTGCTTGTGCAGATCCCATTTCAGATTGGATGCACAGACCTTGAATTTAGAGACATGCAAGTGCAATTGCAAACCATCTTTCACCTCAAATCTCTGCAAGGAATGTGATTTCCTGCACAGCTGGATAAAGGTTGGTTTACACTAGGGTAAATGTATCAATGTTGATAAAGTAACACACCTTCTGCATACCAAGGTTGGAAAAAACATTGATTTTCCTGGAAGGAAGTGAAATTATTTCCCAGGAGTGAAGAAAAATTACCCCAAATTTCCCCATGTGCCCAAATTATTTTGGAAGGACCTACCAGCTTCCCAACTTTTTCCACTCATGCCATACACTGTCATTTCTGGAGGAGTGTGATTTTCAGCACACCTGGAAAATAAAGAACTTGAAGTATTCCTCAAGTCAAAACATTCAAAAATATATATTAAAGACCATGAAAAATGAAATTCAACAGTCCAACTCCCATCTTCGTAGGACATTCCTGAGCTGAGATATAAAATGTTGAAGTTTATTCACTCAAATTTAAACGGTACATTGCGCAATAATTTGTGATGTCACTCTTGTACTACTCAAATTACAGTCTCTGTATTTCTTTGTTTTTCCGAATGTTACTACACCTTGTACCAAGGTGTGATAGCATTCTTACTCTTATTAGGTGATGTAATTAATTAAGCCCTCTCTCTGCAACATGCTGTGCAAGCAAACAAGAAGTGTTCAAGGTCATAAAAACATTTTTCATTTTAAAGTGAAACAAAGCACTTTATGTGAGTTGTACAACAAGAGAGTCACAAATTATTGCACAATGGACCAATTTGTTTTAAGTAAATAAACTTCAACATTTTATATCTCAGCTCAGTAATGTCATATGAAGATGAGAGTTAGACTGTTAGAATTCATTTTTCATGCTCTTAAATATGTATTTTTGAGTTTTTTGACTTGAGGTACACTTTAATGCCTGGATTTACATCTAGTGGAGAGTTAAATGACATTTCCATATTTATGAAAGCACTTAAATGAGTTGATCATAAAATTCATGATGAATTTTTTACCACATACTTGTTTTCAACAGATTTCAGCAGTCTTTCACATCGAATCAATCAACTCATGGTTTTGATACCTCCCAAAGTGCCACCCTGCCAGACATGACGGTCTCCCCGTACCCTATGGATCATCCTCTCCATATCACACATTTGGAGGTGAGTAGATCAGACTCGTACATATGATGATCTTGATAAGCCTACTGGGTTTTGATTAGGAAGGGCGAGGGGGAGGAGAATGAGAGCTGCTTTACCACTTTTGCCCAAAAATGCAGTGATGTTGTTTTAACATGTTTTTCCCAGAGTGGTCTCATATTCCTCAAAAAGAACAAATTTATGCATCAAGAAGATCTGCGGTGCCTCCTTCTTGATGTTTTTATCCTCATTTTCCCTTTAGCTTCGAGAGATCTCCCTGTAATCTTAACATGTGTTCAAGGGAAATAAAAAAGTACTGCTTACTTTGCTTCTGTCTGTCCTCATCTTTATTATGCTTCCAAGTGTTGGAATCCTTACTCTAAGTTGAGTATAGATAACATTGTTTAAAGATGTGCAGTTTGGTTCATACTTAATTACCCTGTGATCATAGCTAAAGTGTCATTCCCTCAACAAAAATTTCCCTCTCTGTTAAATGGCTGTCCTTGCAGTAAAGTAGGGCCTTAGCTGATCTTTGTATGTTTTACAAAATTAGGAACAACCTTTGTGAACATTCCATTCCCTCCTAAGCATTCGCCTGTGGAATGCTATTCTCAACCAACTAAATTAAACCATCTGTTTCTTTCTTCTGTACTGATACCTCTAACTGGATCCTCCCTCTTTTTAGTTGGATCAGAGACCCATCTACAAACACATTGGTCCTCATTCTGTCAACTCTTTAAGGACCTTGTTGTTTGGTTTTTCTAGCACTCATAGCTTTGTAGTTTTGGTTTTGTGGTTTTGTTTTCGTACATGTTAAATTTCCCTTCCTACTGTATAAAAACTCTGTCCACACCTTTTTGCTTCAGTGAACGACCTCATTAACAACTAGACAAGAAGTTGTCACACTGCTTGCCTCTCCTATCTCTCAAACAGTGTCACATCTGACCTGTATTATTCCACCTTTGTTTACATCTTCTGCTAGCTGTCTTTTATCAAGCTTGTGGTTTCTTGGAGCGTGCGTGAATAGAGTTAAGCAGGAAGTCAGATAAAATTTGATTACCCCACCACACCTTTTTTTTGTTGGGGACTTTGGTAAAATATATAATAGGGTAAGAAAATCCCCATGATATTAATGTGGCACCAGCAGCACTTTTTTGTGTAGGTTGTGTTTCCCCTGTTGGCTTCTTAGCTACTAACTGTTCATTCTGCATGTCAAATTTCTTTGCCTATAAAACCTCTGTCCACACCTTTTTACTTCAGAGAAGGAAGGTCAACAAAAACCAGATAAAAATTTGCCTCACTGCTTGCCTTTCACACCTCATAAGCGGTGGCACATCTGACTTGTATTATTCTGTCTTTGTTTATATCTTCTGCTAGCTGCCTCTTATCAAGCTTGTGGTTTCTTGGAGCAAGCTTGAATGAGTTGAACTGGAAGTCGGGTATAATTTGATTACCCCACCAAACCTCACTTTTGGTGGGGATTCGGGTGAAATATCTAATAGGGTAAAAAATCCATCATGTGTGCTGGCTTTTTTGGGTCTTTGGAGTTGTGACTGAAGACTGAAGATAGAAGACCCTGTGTGTCAATAGTAATAGGAGCTTTGCATTGGCAGGGATTCATTTTGAGAATCATATTACATTCAGATATAGGAGATTTATATTTCAACCCAGCAAAAATATATATAACCTGTGTTTTGCAGAGCCTGAAAATTCTTCAGTTTAAGACTGAAGATTGAAATTTTTATTCATACTAATAATAAAACTTCTGTTGATTTGAAACGACAATCCTTTTATTCATTTCACAGAGTGAGAAAGACACACCAGAATCCTACTACCAAGAACATCTCCAAGAAATTCCATTTGCCCCCGTCCATGCCCCCATCATACCCACTTTGGTACCACAGGAGAGGTAAGGCAAACCGGTTGGCTCATCTCTGAGTGGGTACTTATCTTACATTATTGACATAGGAATATGAGAAAGTACCGTGCATTATTTCCCTTTCTGTGCAAGATGTTGCAACCTACCAGGGGGAGGGATGTTTGAGTTGTAGTACAGGGATTGTAAAGATCCTGAACATCCTGAAAAGTCATGAAAAAACTGAAATTTCTAGGCCTGAAAAATCAGTGTGAAAAAAGCAGTTTTTCAGAAGGTCCTGAAAATGTACAGGGATTTTAGGGACTTATCTTTCTAATTTTCTGAATGTTCAGATACATTATTTTTGGGTAAAAAGATGGAAATATGGGATCTGACCGTTTTGAAAGATCCTGGAAATACCGGTCAAGGTCATTGTTGAAAATCATGTAATTTTGTCTTTGTGAATGTGTACGAACCTTATAGTAGGCTTGTGCTAGTATGTACTGATTTGTTTTTCTTTCCAGTAAGTAACAAAATACTAGTTCACAATTCTTTAGAATCTAAATAAAAATTGATTCATAGCTCTTTCTTTGGTCACAAATTATGAAAAGAATTGGACCATTTCATCCCTTGCATGGGGCCTGCCATAATATTTGCATAATTGCTCTAACGAGTGTTAAAACCATAGAACTTAGTCCTAATGCCCATCAAAATTCATCAAATGTGAATCTTTTTTACATCAATAGAAATATTGTTTTTTAGGCAATTACCTTGTGAATAAACATAACTAAAATATTCAAATTCGTTACATGAAAGAGGGACTCACGAGGTGTGTTTTGTATTGCCCTAACTGGTTAGTTACTTTTTATTCCAATTAAGGACACTTGTGATGTTCTTATTCCCTAAAGGGTTGAGTATATGAGTGGCTGTGTTGGCTTTGCTGGAATTTTTGGCATTAAACACTAAACATGAAGCCAGCTGTGAAGTATTCTACAGATAAATTACAAAGAATAAAACACATAGCCTGAAATTAGCTTGAAACGGGTTGTAGCCAAAGTAAGAAATTTTGCTGTATGTCTATATTATAGCATAGAACATTTCTTATGGGCATGGCAGCCATCAGCAAAAGGCCTGATAACCAGGACTGTCAGTGCTGTTGGAATGTTAGTTTAATATGTGTTGGCCCTATAAACATAATGAATTGAGACCCTCAGTAACACTCAGCATCATGCAAATTCTTGCATACTTAAAATAAAAAATCTCGGCTATAAAGGTGTATTTTGAGAATGGTGAAGATACTCAAATAGTTTTATATCTGCCTTGGGTATCTTAACCCTTTCCTTATAGAAGGGTGTCCATCTGGTCATACTGAGCTATGTGGCATATTAAATATACACAATACGTATATATGGGTTCTGCGAAATAAAAAGTTTTTGTACGAATGCCGCAATATTTGCCCTCTCTGTACCCTAAGCGGATACATATGTGTAAAGTATCTCCTCTTCAAGCCTATTCCATGTCCAAGATACGATAACACACTATAGACAAATCCGGACAGCAAGTGATGGTCTGATTTCAGTCGGCAATTACTGGAATCCATAACCTTTTAATCTTTCGATTTCCTTGCTTACCGTTATCATGGATGGTTGTACACTACAGTGTATCTTAATTCCTTCAATTTCACAGAATATGAAGGTCTGAGACTCATGTAGACTATATATAAAGGTGATTCAAGACTGATGGACCCCACTAATAGCTGCTCACATTCGCTAAAAACAAAGGCTAATCGGATTTGTCTATAGGTTTATAAGCAGCTACTGCAGGTCACAGCTGAGTGCTATTGTTTTGCAGTGAAACCACGCTTATGTAGTATTGGAAAATTATGCTTTCACAGTGAAACCATGTGTAGGGAAGGGGTTAATAGGTGAAAAAAAAGCTGTTTCATTTAGGTCGTCACAAACCTTTCATGCTGCTAGAATTCAGTAGGACATTTCAGCTAATTTTATCTGAGGAATCTCCATAATTGCAACCAGGCCTCCAATTTCAGAAAAATTTACAGTTGTCCTTCGAGCAACCATTTCATTTATTTTAGCTGTCCACAAGTAAAATTTGGTTGTGCGAAACAAAACACAAATTGTGTTCATGTACTTATAGTCTTGAAGAATAAAATGATGTGATGTTTGACAGACAGAAACACTTGACATCTGAAATATGGTACAATGCAAAAAGTCACAAAAGAGTTGATCAGTCAGCAGTATTTGCTTTCAGTCCTAGAAAAAAATGGTTGTCCATCGGACAACCAACCTTTAACTTTTGGTTGCCCATATGAAATTTTAGTTGTCCCGGACAATCGGGCAACCATGAAAATTGAGCCCTGGCAACAGTTAATCCCTTTACCTTGAAGCAGTTGCTGTATTGTGCAAACAGTTTTAAAAGGGGTTCAAACCCTTAGTGGAGTCACAATGCTTTAACAGGAAGTTTTGTAATAGATTCTGGATTAAGAGCGGTCAACTAGAGATGGCTAAAACTTGCTGTTCTTTTCTAGCATCATTTAAATGGTGTTATGTCAATTAAAGTAATATTACATTGCAAGATCAATGTGAATTAGTCCAGGCTGATAATGATTTAAGCAGGTTGATTTAATATTTATAGGAGGGCCTACAGGTAGTGTATTTTTAAGTTTAATTTCCTTTGTGTTACAGTGGTCCAGGCCTGTCCCGTGCAGCATACGCATTCTTGTACCAAGCTGGATTTCCTCGTGTCTTAAATCGTCATGGTGAACCCCCAGAGGTTGTTGATGTTTTAGATCATATTGCATTTAAACCTCGGACAGAAGCAGCAGATTCGTTACAGTGTAATGAAATAGTGATTCAGTTTTTAGCATTATCCAGGTATGTGACGTGCATTTAAAATGGAATTTTAATGCATTTGGTTGTCTGTTAAATTAATGATTTAATGAAATGACTCAAAATGTTCTGTTTTAAGGAGATCGAAAGGGTATCTCAGCAGCATATACCCAACATCTGGAAATCTGTAAAGTAGTATTAATAGACCTTATGCATTGATGTCACCAGGTGCTCAGCCAGGACTGTGTCATGGGGGGTTTGGTGTCATGGGAGGTTTTTTGGGGCACGCCGTGAGGGAAAAGTCTAAGGATAGAGAGAAAAAACCGCTAGTTTAGGTATTTTTTGCACTGAAGGTTGGGTCATGGGGGGGGGGAACCCTTGGCTACGCCACTGGACGTCACCACCATGTTATTTTAGAGGAATTATCATGTGTATGTGGCTGTACCCCTGAACTTTCTGAAGGACATGTAGAGCTGTGGACAGCATGCATTATAGTTCACCCCACGTGTGTACATTACTTATGCACGTATCCGATTGGTTGATCAATCAGCATTTTGCATTTGTTGGTGTTGGGTTTTTTTTCCTTTAGGGGAGGGTGTGCATTTTGCATTGTGACATCATATGCATATGTTCTATAGTATTTGCATTTTAAATGCTACAGTATCTAAGCAAGCCTTTATTAAAAGCACATCACAATGTTACCCCTGCTCAACAATAAACAAAAAGAAATGAAACAAAATCTTCCCAGAGACAAATCCCTTCATTGCGGCAGCAATTCTTGTGGTTCTCGTGATGATAGTTTTCCTATGATGTAGCCATTTCACACATCAGAGAGGCTATCTCTTTCCAAGACCTAAATTATAACTGTTAGAAAGGCAAATTGCCTGAAAGGTATGGCAAGTCTACATGCTGGAAAAATTAAATTGCTCCCTGGCTGGCCATCGTACATCCAGAAGAAAAATGAGTAGTAGATTTATTTTCCATTCATGTTGTCGTAATTAAAATTAAAAAAAGGAAAAAGAGAGGTAAAAATACAAATGCAAAATAGAAATAAATACAAACCCATATTTGCCACAGACCCACTCACCCCCTGACACCCTAGCGTAGAGTGCTGTTATGTGACATCATACATCGTTAGCCAAGCCCACTGACAAAAAAATTTTTTTTATCACTTTGGTTGTCAGCTAGTTCTCAGCTAGCCATACTTATTACACTACAGTTTTTGCTGACTATATGGTCAAGTGGTTAGAACATCCGACTTTCATTTGGGGGTCTGCAGTTGGACTCAAAGCCAGGTCATAGCAAAAACTTGTAAAAATGGAACCTACTCTGATTGTGCTTGGTGCTTTGCATAAGCATTGGGATAGGGGGAAAAAAGCCAGTTAGCCACAAGTGGAAGAAAGGCTGTGTCCAGTCCTACTTAGCCCAATTGGCTAGAAATTAAGCTGTTAAATCTCATCTAACTTACAACTAGGCTACATTTTTGCCAGGCAATCTAGAAAGGGACAGGGCCTATGATGTCATTGAAAACACTCTGTAGACAATGCTAGAGCTTCTAATTGGAATGAACTAATGTTAATCATGTATAGGGTAAAGAATGTTTCATCATTAGATTTTCTGAATTATTTGCTGAATAACTGTAGGAAGAGTAATAGTATGAAGTAGAGTTTAACTATGAGGCTCACTAAAGGTTTAAATATTTAACAATTTTATTATTTATATTACACTAGTCTATTTATTGAAACAGTTTATGCTATTCGGATATTTACAATCATCTGTCCTGCAAAAAATTCTGATTTGATGACTAGTGCAAATCCATCTCTCATAGAACATTTACCGTGTTACTTTTGTCTTCCAGGTCTTCAACCAGCCACATAACAAGGACAGACTTTCCAAAGACAGTCTTCTTTACGTTCCAATTTTATAGATACCCAGCTGTCACTACAGAAAGGTGAGATATTTGGAAGCTTTCTTGTTCAAGTTAATGTCCTTTTTCAAGTCATAACTATGGTCAAATGGCTACAAGGTACCTTAGGTTGAACACCTTTAAAGCTTTGATACAAGAAATTTAATGATACACCAATAGGATTGTGATAAAAAGTGTCAAGTAAATAAAACGCTTAAGATAAAATCCGGTTTCGAATACGGTTCAAGTCCAAGTTCTGATTCAAATGCAAGGTTAACATGGTGCAAGTCCTGTCTGTTAGTCTCATTTTTTGACAGGCAGAAGATGCCATAGGTGTATTCAACAATCTCCCAGCCCACCTGGGAGGGGGGGGGGGAGGGTGTCCATTGCAAATGAAGGAAATTCTTTAAGAAAAAGCTCTGGTAAGCTATCTCCTACTGCAACCACAAACTATATTATACTCCTAAAGTTAGAATTTTACAGTCCCTGAAGGGACATCAGATTCCCCAACAGATCCTCAGACAGTCTTGTGATATCTTATGAGAATTGTCATGAATGATGTCACCACAGTTGAACAAACGATGAGAATAACTTTGATTTTTAAATGTAATATTTTTAACTCAAGTTAGGTAATCAACATTACTACTTAAGGAAGGAAACAATGTTTATAAAAGAGACTCCTCATTTCTGTTTTCAATATTTTGTGTTTCATTTTAGATTGTTACTGGCTGAACCAGATAATAAAGAATCTGAAAATTTGCCTCTTATCCTGAAAAAAATGAAACAAGATGAAGTATCAGCAAAGAAGGAATCTGCAGGATGGATGGTGAGAAATGATCACGTATTTTGAAAAAGTCAACTTTTCATTCTTTCCATGCTGTAAAATATTTTCCAACTTAATATACTCCTAGCTACTAATCCTACAGAGGACATCTGAGGACCACTGGAGTGGGCCACCAGTTACCACAGATATTAACTGCTTGGGATCTTTAAAGACTACTGGGTAGAAGGTCTTCTCATGGGCAACCAAAAATTTTTAATACAGTGAATGTAATTTCCATGAATTCGGAAATGAAGCTGAACTTAATCAACATACATAGTAATGGAATTATCATCACCGGAAAACTTAGGGTGTGACTTCCCCATTCCTGAAAACTTTAGCATTTCTAAAGAATCAGCAGGACTGTCTTAGGGATTTCCCAATGGATAGCCAATTTTCTGTTGAAATGTTGACCAAAGGACAATGATTTTATATGAACTAAAGGGCATACGCTGACAATTTTTATTGCATAATGTTATACCATACTATCTTTTCCGTGAAGCCATTCAAGTTCTTTTTCATGAATCTCCATAACAGATCAGCTATCGACTTGATCCAGAATTTCTAAAACCTGGTGAGGGTCATTTATTTATTCGTCACCTGTTTTTACAAACTTTACACATTGACGTCTGGGATGGGGATTCATTGCTACTTGTTGGCTCAGCTGCAGTTCAATTAAAGGTAGATACACTGTAAATTTACTCACACTCCATAATATTTGCATGAATGCTTCAGTGCTTGAAATGCTTCTGTTTTGTTCTGTTTGTTTTATGTGACAGATGCTTCACTCTGAGAGTGCTACGTGTTCGAATATCATATGTACAAGCACTTATGAGTTGAATTGCTGATTACATACGCTACAAAAATATGTCAGTGTTTGGTGGATGAATCATGTAAGAGGTGTTGCACTTATATTATTTTGTCATCCTTTTTCACTATAGCTAGAAACAAAAGATATGAGAAAAGACTAGACTTCTTCAAAGAATAATCCAAAGCCAAATTTCTGTTTGATATGTTACACATGAACATATTCTAAGCATTCTGGTGAAAGTTTCATTCATTTCCCATGTTCAGTTTTCAAAATATTAGCAATTGAAGTTGACACATTTTATATGAAAAGTGAACTTGAAGCAAGCAGGTGTGATGTCATGGATTCACATTGTTGGCAAATGTTTTATTTTTCTTTATTTTTCATCTTATTACCTTGATGTTGAATTGATTAGGGATGTTTAAAAGAATAGTCTTGAGTCAAATTAAAGTTTGATATGTTAAAGATGAACATATTCTAAGCATTCTGGTAAAAGTTTCATTTATTTCCTACATTTGGTTCTGGAGATATTAGCAATTGAAGTTGACACAGTTCCTGTAAATGTGAACTTGAAGCAAGCAGGTGTGGTGTCATGGATTCACATTGTTGGCCAATGTTGGCTTTATTTTTCATCCTATCACTTTGACCTTGAATTGATTAGGGATGTTTAATATCTTGCCCCTATTGCATGAAAAGTATTTAAAATCCCATTGCTCAGGATACACTTATGGCACCAATAGATCAGAGTTAAGTTGCATAAATATGGTGGTAAATTATAAAGAAAACCAAAGCATTGGCCAACAATAAGGATCCATGGCATCATGCCTGTTTGCTTCAAGTTCATGACATGTAGAAAATTTGTTTCATTCAATTGCTGATTTCTTGAGAACCCAATGCGGAAAATAAATAAACATTTCACCAGGATGCTTAGAATATGTTCCTCTTTAATATATCAAAAATTAATTTGGCTCTGGACTATTCTTTTTAAAGGTCTAATCAACTTTACAGAAGCTGGCTATCAACTAACCATTTTAAATTCAAAAGTAGAAACTCAGAAATGGTCATTTCAAGTATGCCTTGTCCTAACTCACGATCACCACACTATGAATGAAATTTTTTGAAGACTCTTGATGCTAAACCTACTACCTTTCACATTATTGGGAACTGCTTGCCTATAAAGAAAACCTTCCAAAGCCTTTGCTATTGGCCCAAAACATAGGATATGAAATATATACTAGAGCTTGTAAGACATGTCAACTTTGCTTTTGAGTTAATAAGTTAGGTCTTGAGTTTGATTCTTGGTTGGATCATACCAAAGATCTACAGTTATGCATAAGAAAGTTTTAGGAAATGGACCTCTTCTTTGCTTACAACTCTGAGTGCACTATTTATTATTCTGGCAGTCAAGGGCCTGTTGAATATTTCTTCTAAATGCTGGCCCAAACTTTACTTTTGTTTTATCAATATTTGCTTTCTGATATTTCTGTCAGTATTTACTCAGAGCGGGTAGAGAGGCGGTTCAGGTCTCTACAGAAGTGGATATCATCACGTCAGAGTATAATGACACTGCAGCTGCTATGACGGGAGACTTGGTGAGTGGAAAGTTTGAGTTTCCTTCCTGCAGAGGCAAAAGACAATGGTTTAACAGAAAGTAACTGAGAATGAAAAGAAATGATGAGAAGGCACCGATATACCAAAAATTGGCAGTTTTAGAAAAAAATAGATGCCAGGTTTGCTTCTTTGGTCACCAAACTTGTAGTCATGACTGATCAAAGTGTGAAGAGTGAGAAGTGTCATGGGTTGCTGTTTATAGTCACGATTGAACCTCTGCCCCCTTGCCATGAATTTGAAATTGTTATGTGTTAAAATTATCTCATGACAAATGGTCTGATTTGTCCAGCTAGGAATTTTACAGGGACACATTGTCCCGGAGAAATTCTTCAGTAACCATTGACAGCTCAGATAGAACCATCAGTTGTCCTTCTGATCAGACTGACCATTAATTCTTCCTTTGTTTCTTTCCGTACAGACCAGAGGAGGCAGTGTGAGGTCCGTTGGTGTAACCAATCTCCTTCGAGGGCGCCTTCATGTTCGTTTCAGCAATATTGGCCATCCTGTAGACAAAACTGTCACCAAGGCAACCACACTTCCATTTCAGTCGCCGAAGGTGGTCATACAGGAAGATGGAAGTGGTGCCTTCCTTGGGGGTCGTTTGAAATCCAGTGGTAGACACTCAGGTTTGAACAAATCATACTTTGACTCTTAATCAGGGCTTGAGGGGCAGTTGTTTTATGACGCTAAGTGACCACCGTTCGGTTTAAGTTTAGCTGGTCACAACTTTTTTCAGTTTTGGCTCACCAGTGAGCTTCCCCTACTCCATTGCCTAAGCTTAGCAGCTAGCCACATACTCCATTGCCTAAGCTTAGCAGCTAGCCACATACTCCATTGCCTAAGCTTAGCAGCTAGCCACATACTCCATTGCCTAAGCTTAGCAGCTAGCACAATGGCAGTTTGTTTTGTGGGACCTGATTGTTTAAAGGCCATGAAATATCAGTAAAAGTCTTTGGAAGTAATTGTAAAGTTATGGAATTTTTTCACTTTGAATGTGTGTGTACCCTAAGTATAACAGCATTGTGATACAATGTCTTGAAGTTAAATAATCCATTTTGCAACATTAGTAATACATGTATATAAATTAGCATTTTACCGATGAAAGATACATGAAACATATCGCAAAACAGCTAATAAAATATCCCTGCTTCAATGAACCTCTCCTTCCAACTTTTTGCTGGGTACACAGTGTCAAGAAAATTTCTCAACATAGTAGCTTTATTAAATCTAGAAATATTTATTGTCTGGACATTAAGGTGTCAATATTTGGCTACATATCAACATCAAAATTTTGAAATTGTCTCATGTATAGTTAACCTGAACCTCTGGAAGATGTTTTGAATAGAACTATTACAAACCAAAGATAAAGTTAGGAGTTATTCTCCCAGAAATTAAAAAATAATCAACAAGAAATACATACTTCTACCTTTTTACCCCTTGAGCTCTACGGGTAAGGGGAATTGTGATGGTATTCTTCCACAATTCAGAGTAGGATCCTTCATAACTTGTTCCTTCCTGATCCCTTACAAGTTTAAATAATTTGACGTTCTTTGTTTATTCAGTTGCTAATAAATAAAGTGATGGTTTCATTCAAAAAATTGATGACACATGACCAAACGAAATAATCGCATTGATTACAGCTTCTTGATGTTAGCTGGTCCTCTGTTTTTGTGTCCTTCAGGCAGTGCTCATGTCTGTAGAGACATCTTTTTCTTTCATTATCAAGGGTTGCATGTACTATTTATCATAACAGTACAAAGTAATCAATTTTTTATTCAATTACAATTACATGGCCCAAATCATGTGTACTGCTTGTTCAGTTCAGCGACAATCATGGACAAAACTGTTGGAGCGCCTCCGGCCATTATGTCTTGCATAGTGATGTGCACAATTTAGGAACTCCTTGTTCCATCTACCATTCACAAGGACATCTCTCAGGCCCCCTTCCCTCTGTACAATGTTGGTTCTCAACAAAAATGGTGCATCAGGAATCGACCTTTGACCTTATTACCCCCAACACTGTGGTCTGGAGTTTGACTACTGGCTGGGTCATGCCAAAGATATTAAAAATGGAACCGACTGCCATTTTGCTTGTTGCTTGGAGTAGGGAAAACAAGCCAGTGAGTCACAACTGGAAAAAAAATGCCCCGCCCAACTTAAACCAATTTTGTTAGAAACTGAACCATAAAACCTCATCTAACTAACCAAACATTGTTCATGGGAAGGGGGGATGGTAAGGGGGATGAAGGGGGTTTTCCAACAAGTTTTGTCTAAGATTGCAGTCCTGAGTGGGACCACTCATGACTCCTCTTGATATAGAGGTCTGGCATTCAAGAGTCATGGTAAGTCAAAGTTGTCCCAAGAGGAAGTAGCCCTTTCAGGGAGCATAACTCTTGGGAGAATTTATTTGGCTTGCCCATTGGCTCTTCACCAGAGAGTCAATGGGACTTTGGAAAAAGGGCTGTTTATTGTAAATATATTTAATGTTGTTGTACTGGTTTGTCATTCAGGTGCCCAGTTAGCTTATTTGACACAGAACAGGACTTTTGTAGCTTCCCACATGGCAGAAGTAGACCAGGAGGTAGCCACATCTCTCTTCTCTAAAACCAACGGATTCTCTCAAAGTGATTCCAGTCAACTAGACTCTAAACGGCAGCGTAAATTAAACAGGATGAAGGCAGCCAGAGAAGCTTTAGGAAAGGATAAGACCAACAATTTTATGGTAATAAAGAGTGCTCTCAAAAAGGGAGATAGTCTTTTTTATCAGACCATTTTTTAAGACTGTCTCAGGGCTACTTCTTAATCCCTGTACCTCATAGCCCATTTAGGGATCACTTCCAGGCCTGTGTTTGCCATTATCATGGTAAAAAATGGCTTCAAAAATGGACATGAAATGTAAACAAATCAGATATGGTGTTACAAATCCATTAAAATTGTATTATTGTAGGACTGCGTAATATTCAAATTCTGTGTCCTCTCAAGGTCCTGGCAAGTGGCCCCACCTTCTCACTTTCCCCCACCTCCTTATAATGGCTTTGTGATTACCGCAGGCTGTTGTTTGCTAATTTCATGGAATGAAGGGCTTAAAAAATATGTATTAATTTAAAAAATGACAATAATTATTGCATTATAACTGAACTGCCTTTGGACTTCTCATTTAGTTGTGCCCTATTGGGAGGGGGAGACCAACCAAACCTTGCCTTATAGGAGTTTCAGGTTTTGCCTGTAGCAGGAGATATGAAGCTTTGGTGGTCATGTGTAGGGAGAGGGGCAGGTGAGAAGGGAGTAATTAAAGTATCTTGTTCAGTTTTTGTTACTTAACTTTTTCTTTTTCACTTGAAGGAGTTGAGCACTTTGCCAGGTTCATTGTAGCTTGTTGTCCTACATCCTTCAAGTCATTAAAGACCAAGTTTATTGACATTAGTTAATGTGTATATATATTATGTGTATAAAAATGGGTTACGATGTGAAAAACAAATAATGAAATGAAATAGTTGCACTACTTTTCTTAAAAGTTGTTTTCGTTCCTTTTTTCCATCAGCTTAAGAAAGAAGAAAAGGTACAAAGAACAAGAGACTTGAAGACAATAGAAATTCAGAGGTAAGTGAAACTATTGCCTGTTGTCATGATATGAGCAAACATTTTATATTTTGATAGAAGTATTAGCTCTGAGGTAATTCTGGGGTAGGTCAAAGGTCAGTTTGACATTTTTTGAAGGATTGTCAGATGCAAAAGGAATTGGTAAAAGTTGCAATGATACTTGCATGTGTTCGTGATGACAAGGTTATAAATATGATACCTCAAGGTAGGAATGATGTATATACCTTTTATAATTGGTTAAAAAATTTTCTTTCCAAAGGAAGAACCCTGTCATGTTTGGTGTGAGTCATTTCAGATTAAAAGATCATGGAAAGAATAAAAAAGCTAGACAGAAGTCGTTATTACTAAAGTGGCTTCAAAATTTCACAAAATTGGTTGATGATAAAGTTCCATCAAAATTTATGGTGAAATTAAGTTGAACTGACTTTTTATTTTATTTTTATCAGCTATGGTAAGGTAACATAGGGTAAAAGCATCTTCATTAAACCTCACCACATGTGTAGCTCTGACAGCTCACCTAAAGAGATTAAACAGAAAACAGTGTACAAGTACAATTTAAAAAGTAGCATGTTGCAAAGAGACTCATTAGCCAACTGCAGCACCTCTGAGACTCATTAGCCAACTGCAGCACCTCTGAGACTCATTAGCCAACTGTAGCACCTCTGAGACTCATTAGCCAACTGTAGCACCTCTGAGACTCATTAGCCAACTGTAGCACCTCTGAGACTCATTAGCCAACTGTAGCACCTCTGAGACTCATTAGCCAACTGTAGCACCTCTGAGACTCATTAGCCAACTGTAGCACCTCAGAGACTCATTAGCCAACTGTAGCACCTCTGAGACTCATTAGCCAACTGTAGCACCTCTGAGACTCATTAGCCAACTGTAGCACCTCTGAGACTCATTAGCCAACTGTAGCACCTCTGAGACTCATTAGCCAACTGTAGCACTTCTGAGACTCATTAGCCAACTGTAGCACCTCTGAGACTCATTAGCCAACTGTAGCACCTCAGAGACTCATTAGCCAACTGTAGCACCTCTGAGACTCATTAGCCAACTGTAGCACCTCTGAGACTCATTAGCCAATTGTAGCACCTCTGAGACTCATTAGCCAACTGTAGCACCTCAGAGACTCATTAGCCAACTGTAGCACCTCTGAGACTCATTAGCCAACTGTAGCACCTCTGAGACTCATTAGCCAACTGTAGCACCTCAGAGACTCATTAGCCAACTGTAGCACCTCTGAGACTCATTAGCCAACTGTAGCACCTCTGAGACTCATTAGCCAACTGTAGCACCTCTGAGACTCATTAGCCAACTGTAGCACCTCTGAGACTCATTAGCCAACTGTAGCACCTCTGAGACTCATTAGCCAACTGTAGCACCTCTGAGACTCATTAGCCAACTGCAGCACCTCTGAGACTCATTAGCCAACTGCAGCACCTCTGAGACTCATTCGCCAACTGTAGCACCTCTGAGACTCATTAGCCAACTGTAGCACCTCTGAGACTCATTAGCCAACTGTAGCACCTCTGAGACTCATTAGCCAACTGTAGCACCTCTGAGATTCATTGGCCAACTGTAGCACCTCTGAGACTCATTAGCCAACTGCAGCACCTCTGCAACTCTCTTCACCTATCCCCCAAGTATCTTTTCTCAATCCATTGAACTAACAAGCTACCAATTAGTCCCCATTGTCCACAAACTTCCTAATCAAGAAGTTGCCAGAGCTACTTGCGCTAACTGTCAGTTGAGTCTGTTGTTTGAGAGATATGCAACACTGCACAACCTTTCAGAATAAAAATTCAAACTCAACCTAGTTGAAAAAACACTCCAAGACAGTCAGTTTACAGGATTTGGAATTTCCAGAAGGTGCTTCATTTCAGTCATGTGTATTGTAGCAGATTGGGAAACTTGAAGTATAAACCTAATAGGAATAAACAGTTTAAGTGGCAAAAGGTTGAAAAAGGATTTAAGCATGGGTTTAGACTTGGGATACATAGATCAAAGTCTGGCAAGCATCAATGCTTAAAATTTAAATTTTGAAGGTTCGTACATTGCGGAATAAATGAAGAGGGGTGCCTTTTTGTGCTAGCACACATCATTTTCTGGGGTTAGTTAGATGAGATTTAAGGACAATAACTCAGGTCTGATATATAGCGTTAGTTAACTCAATAAAAGGTTCAAATTTAAATTTCATTTCAGGTATGGTTCAAGTATAATATGGGTTTCTCTTTAGTTGCCTCTTACGACAGTGGGAAAAATCGTGGCATTTTCTACAACCTCAATATCTGGAATGGTAGTTCATAAGTGTGTACTTTGAATAAAATATTTTTTTATTTTCCAACAGGAGCCTCAACAAAAAAGAAGGAATTTTACTTATGTTACAATCAGTGATTACCACTCAACATGTCATACACCCCACCTTTGCTGCAGCAGAATATTTTGAATTTGAGTTGAGAAATCCGTACAATGTGGAACATACTATATCAATACAATGGGAAGACAGGGAACTCAGGTACGGGTTAAAAGCAGAATTCAGAAAGCTAGTTGGTTCTTTGTGAACAGTGTTAACAACTTCCCTTTTCTCCTAGTGGTAGAAGCCAAACATTTCCACTTAATATTATTATGTCTTCATTTTGTCTCAGATTTATGAAGATGGGGGTTATGAGGAAACACATGTACCCCCAACCTGTTGTAGTTACCATTGCAATCAGTTGGTTTCCAAACTAAAATGTGAGCTTGGTGTATCAGGTTCTCAAGTCATATCCAACATGGTTTTGATGGAACTGTTTGTATTTCAAAGGTTTATTATATCGGGGCCCATTAGCCAAATGCATCACTGTTGAAGCCCCCGCCATTTACAGTATCCCTAGAGTTGCTTAATCTCCTGAGCAAACACAAGCTCTTAAGACACTCTTTACCACAACCAAATCAACAAGTTGCCAGAACTATTTTCTGCTAACAATCATTTGTGTCTGTTGTTTGAAAGCAAGGTGTGAGATGATGGACGACTCATGCTCTAATCAAAGATTTGACTTAGATAACTTAAAACAAATCAACTCTTTTTTATAAAATGTTTCTTAAGCATAGATGGTGATAAAATGTTATTTAAAGGCCAAGGCAGTTCCAATTCTCCTAGCATACTTAAGCCCCTCCCACAACTTTAGACTTCTACAAAAATTGTAGTTTGGGTGAGCAGCTGTTAATATGTTATACTTCTGGAGTAACCTTCTTATTTCTGGTTTATTTTAGTGTAATAACAAATAACAAAGAGGTTAGGTTCTTGAAGAAACTTTTCAAAGTGACCTCCACCCCTGTCGAGGAAGGAATGTTCAATCAAGAGCCTAATGAAAACCAGAAAGGTGCTCAGATATTTCTCAAACCTAAGGAAAAAGTCTTCATCCCGTTTAAATATCAGAGCTTCAAGACAAGTCACTATGTACAACCACAGGTAAGTTTGACTAGACTAGAGGTTCCTAACACTGTTCTTGAGGCAACTTCATTTCAGGTACTAGCAACAGATTACCACTCCAGTCAATGTACTTCATAAAACCAACAACTTCATATCTGAAATTACTGTCTCCAGTGTGCTGGCAAGATTTGTATTTTGGATGACAATATGTAGTTGTTGCATTTGATTCTACACGGGAGCTGTCATTAACACCTGCCTTGCTAGTCTGTCATCTCTAGCAATAATGAAGTGCTGGATAAGTGATATTTACTTCTTACAGTTAGGGTATGTCAAATTTTAAAATATAATTGGAACCAGTCTAAGACCATATGAAAAGTGCTCCTTGACCCTAGTTGGGGTTATGACCCCAAGGTTAGAAAACTATGGTCATGGTTATTTCATGTTAATAAGTTTGGCTATGGGAGAAGATACTCTCGGGAAGGGTGAAGGGACCCTTCTCCCAAGACTCCACATCCCATCAGACTGGCCCTTGCATCCAGTTTTTGTGACCTACTTCCCCAAGATGGGAAGGCAGTCCATCATTGAACATAAATGCCTTTGCCAAAGCTAGTCGGAGGAGTAAAATATCTTATCTGATAACAGAGGAGTGCAGGATTTACCTCTTAAGACATGAGCTGATAAGCCATGTGACATAAAGTAGCTGAAGAAATGTGTGAAGTTTTCCTCCCCCACCCCTCAGTTAGACAAACTTCAAGAAAGTTCAGCTACTTTCTGAACACAACACCTATCTCTTGTGTCAACATTTTATCTTTTGTGTCCACAAACCATGTTCATCTCAAACTTTATTGCTACACTCATTCCTATATCATTCATGGAGAGTGTACTGAAGTATGCAACTTGACTGTATTGTCATCTTGGCTTTAACTTGACACTGCATGCAATGTCCTACAGAACCTGTTTGTTAATGGCCTGTCAAATAATATTTTGAACAAAACCACAAATGCTGAGTTTTCGTCAGGTCTGCTTATCCTATTTCCCAGAGCTACGAGGTACAGGAAGGAGACGGAGCCTTATGGGCAGTTTTAAAACATTAGTCTCACATATTCATGCTTACTTAGTATTATTAAAGAGGCTTGAAAGTAGGCTTGAATTATGTTGCACATTATTAATCATATTAATCCAGTTCCTCCCATCCCTCAAAAATATATTTTTATATTACATTTACTTATACAGGGCCCATCAGTCAGACAACAGAATACCTGGACCAAACAGATAGCCCCAGTAGATGATTCTTTAGAAGGAAAGACAGTAATGGTAAGTTCATTTCACACAAATGGTCTCTGAAGGCTGCCTTACACTACTTAATCAGTTGCATCATTGTTACTAAAATATTGAGTATATATATATTTATAGAGTATCAAAACTCCCTCAAGGATTTCTACTCTCTCTCTTTTAGCCACTTGACTTTGCATTTGCAAATTACTCGATTGAGGCAAGTAGTTCAAAGAAACATTTCAGTTTGAATTTGCTTTTTGTTTGTTACAAAGGAGATTTATTCTTTATATCCTGATTAAATTTACATTGAATTCTAATGAGAAGATTTGGAGATACCAGCAGTTTTTGCACAAAGTTAACTTGAAGAAATCAAGTTTGACATAAATAAAGTCTCATTAAAGGGCAAGGGCAGTCTTGCCAACTTGAAGTAGTGTAGTGCACTCTCCTGTTTCATGTGACAGTATTTTTTGTCCTCAAGTGTTAATTTATAGGGAGTAACTGCTTGCTTTACCTTGACTATGCAATATTGAAGTCCTAAAATATTATAAAAGATACTTTAAAGAGAATTGAGAAGAAAATTGTTAGATTTAATTGTTGCTTCAAATAAGTTTGGGGTGACTGCTTTTGTCCTTTAATGGGTCCTTTTTTGTAACTTTGCAACCAGTTTTGTACTTCATGATCAGGTACTATGAGGACATGAATGCATTAGAGGTTATGGAGTTTAATATGTCATGAATTTGTTAGTTAGTTAGTTAGATGTAGTTTTACAGCCCAGTTTCCAACCTATTGGTTCAAATCGAGCGTATGGCCTTTTTTCCAGTTGGGGCTCTCTGGCTTGTTTCCCATTGCTTATGTCGAGCATCACGCACAACGGCAGTAGGTTCCATTTTTAGAGTCTTTGGTATGACTTGACATGGGAATCAAATTGGGACCTTCTGCGTGAGAGGTTGATGCTCTATTGTTAGACCAAACACGGGGTCAATATCTCTTGAGAAAAGTTTAAATTCCTATCAAGTGCAGGTTCAAAATGACTAGGCAAAGGAAACAAACATTGTTTATCAATATAATAAAATGAAATAATCCATAATCCATGCTTGTTTCATACTCACTTTAGGTCTCAAGTATGAAAACTAGAATTGCTAAAATGAAAGATTACCAAAATAATTGGAATGAATCTTTTCTTTGCATAAACCAAAAAATATTTAGTTGTCTTTCATACTTTGCATATATTGGAGAAACATTTGCATTCTGTAGGTTTTCAGGGTGGGAGATTATTTCTTAAAATTGTAAGTGAATTTATATATCCGTACCAGCCAATGTTTTTACTTTAAGGGGAGCTGTTCTTGTTTCTGAACTTTAACACCCTTTTAAATCAGAACATCCGAAATTTCTGACTTTAAGTTTAAATGTGTTAAATTATCAATACTGTAAGTGATCAGAACATGTCAGAGCAAAAGCATTGACAAAATAGAATTTTATCTTTACAACCTTGTATTCCACTTTATATTGTGACTGTCAAGAGAGGGAAAAAGGAGCTTTGCACCCTAGATCCTGCCCCTGTAGGCAAGTGCTTGTTCATTTGTCATGGGCACACAGTAAATTATCTGTTATATATTCTGTTTTCTGAGATGACAATGTTGGCAACTATGCATGTATATTGTCTTTCATATACACAAACCGTGTGTTTTGTCTAGTGGTAGAGCATCCGCCTTTGACCTCACCTGGAAGACCCGGGTTCTATTGTCATGTTGAGTCATACCTAAGACTCTAAAAATGGAACCTACTGCCGTTGTGCACGATGCTCCGCATAAGCAATGGAGTAGGGAAAACAAGCCAGTGAGCCACAACTGGAATAAAGGCTGTGGCCGGCTTGACTTGAACCAATAGGTTGGAAACTTGGCTGTAAAATTCCATCTAAACTTACTAATTCATGTACATACATATATATGTTTACATCATCATTCCAGTAGATCTGTTGCCATTTGCAATATGTTGCAACTCCTGATGAATTAAAATTTTGCCTATTAAGTGAAAGTTTATCAGCGCAGGGCTCATTTTCTCACAAGGTTCTTCTCCTCTCTGTATTTCTGCACTTAACTGCCAATGAGCACCTCTAGGGTAGGCTGTTGTAGTATATTTCATGGCTAATATGACAATTTGTTGTGAAGTTGTTGCTAGTACTGTTTGTAGTGAAGTACGTTTGCTTTAAAGGGCCAGTCTGCTCACCCCAAACTGCACTTCTAGTATAGGATAACAGAAACTCTCAATTGGCTCAGATTTTTGATTGGCTGCTAATTTAAACAATGCAGAGTACAAGAACTTATATTTCACAGCATGAACTGCTCTAAGAATGTTTTGATTATACACATTGAGCTTTTCTACACTCACCCAGAAGCAATAAACTGAGATTGTGTCTGGATGAGGGTGAATTTCAGACAATTGTGGGAGGGGCTTAATTAAGAAGACTAGGAGGATTGATACTGTTTGGGATGAGAGAATTGGGCCTTTAAGTAGTAAACATAGAGATAATAACTCATAGGACAGGTGAAGGAAGCTGCAAAGGTTTACCATTAGGCAAATGACTTTTCTAGTACAAGGATAGGGTTCTTCCCCCCCTTTCTCAGCCACAACATTGAATAATCATTGTTGCCCACAAATATAAATATGTATGTAGTTCAGGAATTTCCTTGTTACTGTGAGTAGCTCTTCCTCAAAGTTACAGCTATCCTCAATACAGACTAACATCACATATCTTCTTTTATTTCCTGTTCATCTAGGTTTATTTTCGTACTCAAGACAATAAACCAATTGCCGTACTTTCACTCAGTGTTGAGCCACAGCCTCACATTATTGACCAAACATTTAGGTTTCAACATCCTGAACAGAGTTTCCTGAAGAAGTCAATTCGCTTACCTCCATTCGGTGCACTCACAGGTAGCTTGTTCTTGTCAGAGCTTGTTTAAGCATTCAAAGTTTATTTGTTTCATTATGTTCTGATGCCTTGTGAAGGTGATTTATTCTGTTAAAGTGGGCAGTAAATCCCAAAATGGTATGAAAATTCACATGCTGCCAAAATGCCCATTACTGAAATACAGCACCTTCTGAAACTCAGAAACCTGTCCTGTGGTTGCATTTATGTTTTTTTTTTCTTTTTTTAACTTCATTTGATTTAGTTTATCAGGTTATGTTTTTAGTTAGATGAGTTTTAACAATACACTAGCACAAGCATGTTTAGTGTCAGCTTGATAAAAGGTTAAAGTGAAAATAAAGTTCCAAACACAGTTTAAGTTTGGTTCAAACACTCTGCAGGTCCTTCCCTTTAGTTGCCTCAGACAACAGGCAGGAAATACAATGGGGATATTCTACAACCCATGGGGGTAGGGGTTGGGGGTTAGGGGTTGAGTTTATCGTGGATATTTATTGTGAATGCAGGTCTTCCTAGAGTGGTAACTCTGTTTAGTGGTGCATGTCTTATCTCTCAAACAATGGACTCAGATGACAGTTAGCAGCAAGTAGTTCAGGAAACTTGTTGGTTAGGAAGTTGTGATCAAATTGCCCTGAGATGTTGTTTGCTCAAGAGATTGAGCAGAGATAAGAATTGTGGGGATAATTGGAGATAGCTGCAGAATTGCTGCATTTGAAAAACATGTGATCTAGTGATGGGTAAGTAAACCCTTTCAAGTCTTCTCTTATGTGCCTTTATAACCATTACATTCTGCAATAAGTAATTTATAATTTGATAACTGGGCCATGTCATTTCAAGGATTGAAAACCTCACAGGAAAAAAAAGCTAATATTTGTTACTGGTAAAAAGTCTTGTCCTCCAAACCTTGTAAGAATTAAATGATGCAAAATTTGAAACCTTTTAACTCATGCCTTTTTTCAGTCCTCCTTAACCTCATTGGTATAACCCTGTTGTATAATCTAATGATAGTTGATGTGCAAATAAACTTCATTCTGGGACTGAATTTATTCAGTCATTATGTAGCCTATTATCAGTCTATACAATTTTAATTTCCTACAAAGACAATAGTTTCATCTTAATTTTTGAAGGACAACCAAATTTTCCTTACTAAGGTTACTTCCAGTACTTTTACCAACATGAAAAAAATATTGAGGTGTGACCTTATGTCTGCCAAGTGCATCTCCCTGGAATTGCCACAAAGTTTGTATGAAGTTTTATTGTCATAAGGGCCATAATAAACCAACTTCTCTGTGAAAGTTGTCTACTATGCATTGAGTTCCACCACAGATTGCACAAATTATAATTCTTCCATCCATTCATACTGGCCAGGGGATCATGAGTAGTTTGGAGATGGTCTCCCAGTAATGAAAATGCACTGTGGCTTTGTAGTTTTAAATGTGAGAATTTACACTTGAAAAATCTGTTCTGCAGTGTTGAGTGAAATCATTGTAGTACCAGTTTATGAATGAATTAGGTTTAAAAACTCTAGACCTGTGCATTAAAACAGGATACGGCACTCATAGAGGTTAATGCTATAACAGGATGCACTTGGGCTTCGCCTCTCTGCATGACTTGCATTAACCTCAATCATGCATTATCATGAGCTGATGCATGACCAAATACTTTAAGTGTCCAATCAGAGAGAAACTGCTTTAACATTTGTCAGGCAGTGAAGAATGGTGGATAGCAATGTGGAGATATTCCTAAATTTGTTACAGATGATGTAATAGTGCCTTTAAATGCAAGAGACATTCCCCATAAACCCATAAAGCTTTAATATATATATGATATAAAGAAATTACTTGCATTTTCATTTCTATTTAAGGATTTTCAAGTTTCAATTTTTCCCTTTTGTCTATTAATCATAACCATTCATCATACTTGTTGTTTTTTCTCCTAGAAATGACAGGTCACAGTGAACCTCAGAGTCAGGTCTTTGCCAAATGCAGTGATGAGAATGTTATATGTGAAGCTAAGACAGTCGTAAGTACTCAACCACAGCTGCTTTACTCATTTTGTTTTACAATTTCTTTTTATTCCAGGATTTGTACAGGTCTTGGAATTCCTTGAAAGTCAAAGAAAACATAAATTTGAATTCCCAGGCTCAGAGAGTTAGAAAAAGGAACACTTTTTTTTTTTAAAACGTTCCTGGAAGAGTCAGGAAATTTTAGGAAGTGGACCCATTGTTCCAATTTTCTCAATGTTCAGATGCATTATTTTTGGAAAAAAGAAAGAACAGAAATAAAGTATCTGTCAGGCTTTTAAAGGTCCTGTAAATATGACCCAAGGCCCTTGACAGTCATGGAAAAGTCATGGAATTTTGTTGTTTCGAATGTGTTCAAACCCTGTTTTCCAATTTTGTAAGGAGTTTTTATTATGATGAAACTTCCCTTTTCATTTTTTGAAAATTTCTAACACATCTCTGTGTGATTGCATATAATCACCTCACGGAGGAAAAAAAGCTGACTACACACACACTTGATATAGTCAGGTTTCACATCTGATTACTTGATTGACAGTAACAGATATATTAAAATACATAAAAAGTTACGCGACACTTGGGGTTAGCTTACAGGTCAGTCAAGTATATGTTAATTGCTTTTCATGCTGTGTGAACACAATGAAAGCATAGATCACTTGAGGACACAGATCATGCAGTAACAAACTCAGATATTAGTTACACCCCACACCACCTTTGATCTACTGAAGAGTCTATGTTGCTTTCTCAAGAAGCAATGTCATGGCATGATCAATGGGAATTTAGGTGCTCATTCAAACATTTGCCAATATCCATAGAAGTTGACAATTGATTACAGTTTATCCCAGAGTAAACTGAAAGGTGACCAAATGTTACAATTCACCTTGAATAATTTGACCCCCTTCTGCTTACACTTATTTCAGAATTTTTTATTGATCCTTCTGTAAATGTAAAGTTGTTTGGTCTCTATTGTAAGAGAATGTCCATCAAAGCTGCTGCCCATTGAAGCAGCTTTTTGGGGTGATGAATCAGTGATTAGAAACTTTAATTGGGAACTGTAGTTTTTCCCTTAAAACTGCAGTAGCTGTATTGGATTAAGGCAACGGAAAATTTTTCCTCATGAAGTTCTTGTTATCTTGCTTTGTTTAAAAAAAAAATGCTTGTTGTCCTTTCATTTGTAATATGTATGGAGAACTTTTGTCAAGATTATAGAGTGAAATTTCAATTAGTTTGCATGTTTTCTGTGCAGGGTGTTTATGTTCAAAGGATCAGTTGTGTTATAAATTATCTTTATTTCCTTATTTGTTTGTTTGTTTTTAATTTCTTTATGTTACAGCCCTTTTATGAAAAGTAAATTTCTGATGGCTCTAATGGGTGCAATATCCTTGATAGCTGTTGTCCTCACACATCATTCATTTAAAGGGAAGGTTTAAGCAAAAATTTAATTTTCATACGTGAAAGAGGAACCAAAACTACAGAGCGTGGTGAAAGTTCCATTCAAATCTGACATGTAGTTCTCGAGATACCAGTAAATGAAGTCAGTAGATTTGTGTTCAAAAGTGAGTTTGAGGACAGCAGAACTTATCTCTTCCTCACGTTGACAAGGAATGCTTTGTTTCCCTTTGTTTTATTAGACTGTTGTGTTGACCTTAACTGGAATAGGACCTCCCTGTGGGGAATGCAAAGTCTGTAAAGTTCTCATGCCACTTTGGCAATCACATTTTAATAATGTGGGGATATGATGTCATATGTGCTTGCTTCAAGTTCACTTTTTGTTGAAAATGTGAAAAGTGTACGTGCCCATATCTTGAGAACTGCACGTCGGATTTCAATGCAAATTTCACCAAAATGCTTAGAATAAGTACTCCTCTGATATACCAAATCCTGTAATGACCTTAAACCCTTCTTTTAAGTGAACCTACATTTCTATAAAACCTATAAAAACCTTTTTCAAAAAAATAGGGCCTGTATGTGTTTAAATATGTTCCTAAAACATACAAAAGAACGGTTTTGTATTTTGTAAACTGAACAGTGTGAATATATGTGGGCAGAAAAAAGAAAGTAATTGAATTGTCAAGATTCATAGTTTTGTTTTAGACCTGAAACATGAAGTTTTTCATAGTCTGTACTGCATTCCATGTGTGCCAATATTTGTATGATGAGATGAGACAAATTAAAATGGAAAGTGAATGGGGAGCATTCTCTATTTTGGTGCTTTATTTTACCTCTGATGTGATGATCCGTCTATATTTTACCTACATAAAACCTTTATTTGGGTAAAACATGGATCTTTTATTTAAAAAATTTTAACCCATAAGCAACCTGTATTTTTCTTTTTATGGCACTTGAATGATTGATTCATTTCTACAGGGGACAGGAAATATTAAGCGGTAGCAGGAAATTAACTGTGAAAATTTTCTAAATGAGCACGTAAGCTGTTAATTATCAAATTTGACTGAACCTGAGTTGGGGCACAGTCAGTTTTGATTAAAAACACAGAAGTGTCTTGAACAATCAGTATTTGAGAACTTGAACGCTAGAATGCAGGAGTTCTTTCCAGTCTTTCCTTAAAAAAAAAAACTGCTCTTGTTTGAGGCTCACATGGAATAAAACATTTGATCAAATTCAGATAAATTTGTGTGACATGATTTTTTTTTTTTTACATTGACAGCATCCCGGTGAGCCTCAGGATGTTTTCATAAAAGTAGCGTGCGGTGCATCGCCCTCGGTGAAGAAATTCTACATTGTCATATACTTGTGAGTATATTTTTTTTGTCAGTAGGGTTAAAAAGACCTTTTACAGTGGTACTGTTCTATATATTGTGCTTACAAACATAAATTGAACATAGTAAAATGTAATGTGGAATTTCTGCAGTCTCTAAAGATTGTACATATATTAACATGTTATTGTTTGTGTTGCTTGTTGCCATGGTGATATCTATTTGCTCAGGTTAATTATTTTATCCTAATTCAATCCCTTTCAAATTTTCAGCAGTATATTTTGTCTGCATAAAGGGGAGTTTCAGATTATGAGAAGAGACCAGAAGTAATTTTATAGTTTTGAGAATTGGAACCATGTAAGGATCATGAGGGAACAGCAGCGCCAGAATCAAATTTTGGGGGGCAAACTGAGGGCTAAGGAAAATGCTGGGGGGTAAAAATTTTCATGCGCAGCGTGAAACCAAGCACAAAGTGTGAGGTCTTGCAGGTGGGGCTAGGGGAAAAGCCCCGGTGGGGGCCTAAGGGGCAAAGCCCTGGAAGCTCTAAGGTTTTAGCATATCTCTGGGTGAAAAATTAAGTCCCAGGAGAGGTTTATTATTTTATTTTTCTGTTGATCTAACTCCAAGGTTAACAACTCTTTTTTTCTTTGGGAGTATCATTTCACCTTTGCGCAGTGCCACCAAGTACCACTATACTAGTCGTTGGCCTAACCAGACTTTTTCATTTGGGTGGGATGCTGAGGATGGGCAAGGTGTTGAAGTAGTGATAAGCTGTAAAGACACCATCTAAGCAAATTGCAATCATCAGTTGGCATGCAGCCCACAGAAATAATTGATGGATGCATGGGGGAGAATAAGAAACAATTTAAAAATTAATGAAGCATGGTATGTACCACCCTGTGTACTGCCAAGACAGGGTAACTTTGTATCATTAGTGATATGCTTACCACATGTAGATTGGAAACCCCTGACCTAACCCAGAAGGATGGGGGCCTACTTAGAGTGCATGTAGGTAAACTTTTCGTCAGTATCAATTGCATGGTCACCCTTCGCCAGTGCACTCCCACCTCCGCCCCAACACACACACAAAAGGCCACATACCCTTCCATTCCAGCAACTTAATTTTTTTTTTGGGGGGGGGGGAAACTTGGGAGGCAAGGAAAAAATCTGTGGGGGAAATTCCCCCCATTCCCCCTCCCCTTCCCCCGTATTGCTGCCACTGTGAGGGAATTTCCCTTTATTAAGATCTTTATTGCTTTTGTTTTGTACAGATAATCTTGCTACCCTTGATACCATATTGAACAGGTATACAGTGCTTTCAGTTGATGTCATAATTACAGAGTCACACCCTCTACCTGTCAAAAATTATAATCATCATTGCATTGGTCCTCAGCTGCTTCCCAGCTAGCGATATGTAACACTAATTCTTGCTCATTAAAAGGGTCAGGGCATGTGAGGTCAGTAAAAGTACTCTATTGAATGATATGTATTAATGTAAACTAAGTTATCATAGTAACTTTTATTTTTCAAGAAATAAGGTTCACATAGAAAAAGAAATTCACTGCTCTTATCCTTGTGATCCCTTGTTTATTCCAGGTAAAACTCCTTTTTTTTTTCAAGTCTGTTATTCTACCTTTTCTTGTTTTAATCTCACAGGGATCCTTACCTCTCCAAACCTCTTCAAATCTGGCAGTTCTATGTACATGCACTACAAAGAATGGATGTCAGCTGTATTGAAGGACAAACACAAAGTTTCTCAGTTGTTTTGAAAGGAACTACTGCATCACGCCTGGTGCAGTGTTTTTCTTCCCATCCCCAAGAAATGGTGGTAAGATTTTTTCTTTCGCATCCTCTCTCCTTCCTTTCTCACCTCCATAGTCTTTGCTGCACAAAGTTGGTAATTTTTGCCACCCAAAGTCCTTTCGACTGACTGCATTGTGAAGTGGTTAGAACATCTGACTTGCAGTTTGGAGGTCGGGAGTTCAAGTCCTGGCTGAGTCGTCCTGAATACTTAAAAAATGGAACCTTTTGCTGTTGTGCTTGATGCACAGAATAAGCAATGGAGCAATGGAGTAGGGAAAACAAACCAGTGAGCCACAACGAGGAAAAATTTTGTGGTCAGGTTATAGCAGTTGGTTAGAAACTGAGCAGAAAAACCTCTATGAATAACCAACTAACCTGAAGTTCTTTTTTGTCTTGTTGAATGGTAAATAAGTTCCTAGCAACAAAGCTCTCTTAACCCTGCCTAAGCTATGCGACTCAATGCTATGTAACGCATTGCAACAAGATTGTTCAGATGCAGTGCAAAGTGTGGGATGCTTTGCAACTAGTTGCAAGCAGATGCGCAACCCAGTTTCATGCGACGGAACATGTTCGGGTCGCATGAAACTGAAACGTGAAACTGACAACAATGAGGGACTTTTGAAATGAAGTCCACAAAGTTCAGTTAATCGAAATGGACAGAACACATTCCTGTCTCTTCAACGTAACAGATTAAGAGTATGCTGAACATTAGAATTTTGCGTGACACTTCATGGACCTGCAGTTTGTGGTATAATGTAGACACTATGCTCGTAAACTAGTAAGGACTTCAGTCGCCCACCACGACAAGACAGTCTTGTTGCAATAAGTCGCGTGGCATAGTGTGGACAGGGCTTTATAGCACATTGTTCAATGTAGACAACTGTCTGAGAAGGGTTTTAGCCAGAGAGATTTTAGTGATGGATGGACATCGTGTTGTAGGCTAAGTGTAATACTACCATGAATTGGCATGAAGGGCAAATACAAATTTTGGCAAAAATAGAAACTTGTAATTCATGTGACCAGGGTTTTCACCAGACCAATTTAAGAGCCGGGTAATTTGTGGTCACTGTCCGTAGGGAGCGGTTTAAGGGTAGTCATTGTCCCACCTCCCCTTTGAAAAATTTTTGCAGATTGGAGAGTGCTTACAAAAAATGAGGAATTATCACTAAATTCTAAAGAAATCTAAGAATTTTATTCAGTTAGGGTAAGTAAATTGTGCCGGGAGGCAAAGCTGAAATTGATGGCGAGTATCTGGTGGATACTTTGAGAGCCAAGTAGCACCGCCTGGTGCTGCCAGGCTTGGTGACAACCCTTCATGTGACACATGGCATTAAATGGCACTCCCTGTATCTTGTTTTCTAAGTGAGAATTGTTAAAGCAGCAATATCATAGCAGTAACTCTCTTCGGCAAGTTGAGACCTCTTGGAAGAGATCTGGTGTTAATTTCTATATGATTTATGATAGTGGTGGGAATTTGTGAGGGTCAGAAGGGCTGATTTTATCATGAGTGAGCCAAAATTAAGCCAGTGCAGGTTGTATCTATCCTTGCCATCTAAGAGGGGACAAGTTAGGTGTATCCACAGACTGTTAATGTAAACAGAGAATCTTGCATCCAACACTGCAGCCATCTAAGAGGGGACAAGTTAGGTGTATCCACAGACTGTCAATGTAAACAGAGAATCTTGCATCCAACACTGCAGCCATCTAAGAGGGGAATTTTTACAATGAGTCTACATCGTTGCAGGCAAAATGGGAAACAAATAGAAGAACAACACCTTGTCCTTGATTCTACTTCCTGAATTTGACCAAAATTTACATTCATATGAATTAAAATGGTACACATTTCTAGTTCAATCTGTTTGTATCAAACCACTTGAGTAAGCCCAAAATTTCATGTGCAAGACCCTATATAGCCAGGAGCTATGTGGGTGAACCATGTTCAAGACCCTATATGTTGGTGGACCTTGTATATGGACAGCAGTGACAATCTGCTTAAGAATGTTATTGCAGCATGCCCTGTCCATACGTAAAAGGGACATGTAGTTATTTTATTCAACGTTATAACTTAGTGTCCCGTAGTCAGTATGGTGTACCCCACAACGTTAGGTGTACCCCACAACGTTAGGTGTGCCCCACAATATCGTCAAATGTCTTGCTGTGGGCTAGGGATTGTAGAACTTACCTACTGTATTTCCTGTCTATCAAAAGAGACGACTAAGGGAAGGACCTTATTTGAAACCAAACTTCAACCTGAACTATGGTTGAGGAAGTGTTTGAACTTTACTTCTTTATTAAGATGCTACATGACATATGCGTGCTGGTCTGTCATTAGATCCCATCTGTGAAACCAAATTTGGCACCAAAAATTATCATGGTTAAGTTGATTTTGATAATTCGATATTGTTAGATCAATGGGGAGAAAGCACTTTGCTGAAGTACCTATGCGGCAGTTCAATTTTTTTGTATATTTGTTGAGGAAAACAAGAAATAATCCCTGTCTGTCACAAAAATATTACACACTTGTTGAAAATTCAAATGCCTGTGGAGGGATTAGATACAGATGGCTGTGGGCTGGAAGTTGTAGAATTTGCCCACAGTATTTCCTGCCTCTCAAAACAGGCATGTTTACTGTAATCAAAGATATCACCCCCCCCCCCTTTTCACCTTACCCCTCTCTCTTCCAAATTCACCCCCTTTCCCCATTAACAAAGTACACCAGCTGAAAAGTGCATGTTTCTGTACAGTATTAAAAAGTTGAATGCACTTGCCATTCTCCAACTGGCTGTCATGTTTTACTCTGGAAAACAGTGTTAATTATTAACTCATTATTACTTGTTGGTAGACAAAGATAATATCTGAAAACAATTAAATATCACATTGTAAATGGAAGAGATTTTACTGGTTAGATAGTCCATCAACATCCTTTTTAAAATGGTTTGGATTAATTACATTTCCACACGATAATCATCCTTTGCACCTGTTTCTGTTGTAATAGTCATTGAAATGAAAGTAAATTGTTTTGCTCCTGTTTTACCATTTAACAGAAAATTGTTGTACTTTCCTGTGTCTTCGTTTACTTTATTCCAAGTGCAATATCAACCTTTTTCCTTCAGAAGGGGGTTGTCCCTCTGTACTGCATACTGAGCTGTATATTACATTCCATATGCACAATATGTGTGTACAAGTTAGAGAAATACTAGATTGATTGTTAGAATAGCCCATTTTTGCAGATTATCTTTATAATCATATTTTGAAGATGTTCTTCTTCTTATCTTCATCACCTCTTTCCAGATCTGTATTCAGAGTTGCACTTGCTTTACACTTATAACTGTTTTTTTTGGGTGGAGGCAGCCATATTTGAGTTCGTTGGAACCCAAGAGGGTGTAGATATGTTAAAACACTCCCCTTCAAGCGCTAAAGGGGAATTTTGTTTAAATGGAGATACAATATATTACTTATTAGAAAATGGTAAAAATGAAATAACTCAGTTATAGTTTTGTAATACATTTATTACATACATTGAAAATATTGTTTGTAAATGAATTAATTTTTGCTTTATTCCAGATGACTCCTTCAGAACCTTTCATGTTGGTGGCTAACTCTGTCCATGAGGTCCAAGTCTACCTGTCTCCCAAGCAGAAGGGCAGCAAGTATATGTACATTAATGTTGTTGGTATCCTTTACAACTGTTATTAAAGGCAATCAAGTCTCACCCCAAACTTCAATTCCTACAGTAGACTACAGAAATTCTCAATTGGTTTAGCCCTTTCACTGTAAGTAATAAATTTGTGTGAAAAGATTGCAAAAGCCAATAAAAATTTCTCCCTCCTATGGCCATAACAATCATGGGTGACCACAATAGAACCTCTTGTCTAGCAAAATGGATTTCCTGAGAATTCTGCTCAAGTCTCACAATTTTCTGAAGTAAAGAAATTTCCCTGAACTCTTACATCTTTCAATCTAATTTGCCCCTCTATTGGTAGATTGAGTTATTATGAGCATGGGGAGGGGGTTTAGAATCCCCAACCCTAAAACAGCATTTTTTCCTCTCTATCCCTAGACTTTTCCCTCATGACATTCCCCCCCCCCCCCCATGACACAACCCTGGCTACGCCATTGATGAGCTTAATAAAACAAGTTTCACAGCCAAAGGTGTTCAATATGGGGATTATCTAAGTTTGACTATTTGTCATGGGCAGGATTGTCACTGGACCATTTTGAGAGGCGGGTAATTGTGGTCACCGTCCTGAGGGAGCAGTCTTAGGGGAGTCACTGACCCACCTCCCCTTCAAAAAAATTTTGAAGATAAGAGAGTGCTTGCAAAAAACAAAGAATTATCACTCAATTCTAAAGAAATCTAAGAATTTTATTCAGTTAGGGAAAGAAATTTGGGGCGGGCAGTGATGCTGATATTGATGGCAAGTACCTGGTGGAGATTTTGAAAGCTGGGTAGTACTGCCCGTGCCGCCTGACGTGGTGACAACCGTGGTCAAGGGTGTGTGAAAAAAATCTTCAAAGATTTGCAAACATTTGGTGAATTAAATGAACCAAATCAATGTGTTGCTTTGAAAAATGCTGCTTGCCATCTGTCACTTTAATAATCTCTGTCAAATTAAGTCCCCCTTTAAAGCACGTGGGAAACTGCAAAGGTCAGGTTTACAGGGAAATTTTGCTGTTATATTGTTGGTCTTGTAAATTTTACGTCAATACTGTTAGCTTTTACTAACCAGCAAAGTGTGATTCTTAACTGATATCAGACGTGGATTACCACCAACTTGTACGTACTTGGCTGATTGCTGTCACCTGCAGAGAGCCAGTCATCACAAAGGGCTTTGAGCTGACCCTCCCCGTAGGAGGTGGCAAGGGCTCCAATAAGGTCAGTGCCTTATTGTAATTATTCTCATTATTTTCTACAAGCAGCTATATTTAGATGTTTATCTAGTGTCATTCACTTAAGTGCCACCTGTCATTCTGGTTTTAATCTTGTTTTCTTAATCTTCATTTTTTGAGGGCTACATGTGAAGTTTTCCTTTGAGATGATCTTTGCTCATTTTTGTCTTATAATTTTTGTAACTCCCTGACAAACTGGAACCTTTAAATATGGCCTGGTTGGTGATATCCCTGCTTAAATGTCAAGAAAGTTTTTTTAGTGGAGGTGGAGATTTTTGATAGATTGCCTAAAAGGGGAGAGGTGATCCTTTCCCCCTTGGAAAAGTTTTGTTTTGGAATGGAGGTGAGATGTAAAATGGTACAACTATTCTTGACACATTTTGAAGCATACTTAAGTAGGCATGACAACTAGTGGGAGAGATGTCCCTCCTGATTCCTTCACTTTTAGGTAAAATGTGCATCCTTCTCTCAACAGCAGGTAAATGTTAAAACGATATCCTTAATTCCCTAAAAAGTATCTTTCTTGTTCTATTTGTACCTTTAATACAGAGTATACATGAGCTAATCAGTCATCATAACATAAATGTTAAACATTTGAAACATGATAAAATGAAAGCCATTTATAAATTTGACAACTGATTGAAAGATACATTTAGCATGGAATTGAAAAGGTCCAAACACACTACACCTATTCTGAATTAGGATTCTGATCTGATGTTTTGTCATCTTTTTTTTTTATTATCACCATGGTAACAGAATTAAAACATAATTGTTAAGTAATGCACCTGTTTTTTGTAGGTCTCAGTGGAAATGGATCTGCTCTGAAGAATAAAACAATTTGAGAAATTACATGTTACTCCCTTCCTTGTTGTGCATAATATACTTGATGTGTGTCTTACTCTATTTTTCTAATCTCTGGAATCCTGGACAAAAATACATTATGGGACAGTTCACTGCTTCCCAGTACAATGTTGAAATTCTTGAAATTTGGGTTACATTTTGTTGGGAACAAGACTGATTAAGGGGAGGGGATTTTGAAGACCAGTAAATCTGTGCATAAATGTTGCTACATTTGGGCAAAATGTCCCACCATTCAATTTTCTCTAGGTGAAATGAGTGCATTTTTTGTGTAATGCTTACCATGTGTCCATGCCATGAAAAGACCCCTTACAGAAAAATACACACTTCTAAAATCCTGTGATCCTTAAGTTCTCAATTGGCACAACTCTTTGATTGACAGCAAAATAAAAAAAGGCAGGGTACTGAAGTTCATACTAAACAGCACGTTCTGTATTGAGAATGTTCTGATTACACTTTGGGTACCCTTGTATACTCATCCTGAAGGAATGAACTGAGACACTGGATGAGCCTGGATGAGTTTTAGACAGTTGTTGGAGGGGCTTAAGTAATTAGGTAGAAGAATTGGGTAAGTAGGTGTGGCCTTGAAGGGCAATTTTGTTGATGATCTCCTTGTTGATTACTCATATTTTGTCTGTCTTCAGAAAATATCCTACAAGAATCCATACTCTACCCCAAAGACTTTCATCATCAAATGCAATCGGCCAGACCTGGTGCAATTTAAAGAAACTACTCTCAAGGTGAGTGGTATATTTTTATTTTTACTAGGAAACATTTACAGTATAAGCAGGGTTTCTGCAGTCATGGAGTTAGTGTAGGCAGTTTGATGAGGTCTTACTTCTTAGTTTTTCACTAAGGGGTTGTAGACTTCTCTTACTGATGGTTACTGGCGGGCGGGCACAACAATGGGTCTATTCAGAGTGTGTATCAAGTGTGTGGCTGGCTCTCCTCTTCACAGCCACAGCATATGCAAAAGGGGAGTGGTTTAAGGCTACACTTCAGTGACTCTGTGGACAGTAAAGGCTCATCTTTCAGCAATGGTTGTCATGTCCTTTTGTTATGGTAACAAAAGGAGCTGCTCAGAAAACCTTCAATGGATTATTGATTAACTGTGCCTTATTTGGGATGCAGTTTCAGTCAGTGTAGCTCTTTCACTGAATCCAACCATGCATGAAGAGCTACTTCTTTTCATACCAGTCTGCCACTCAAAGCAGTAACTAAGGAAAGCTTTTGTTAGTGAAAACTCACAGCTCTCCTGCTAGCTCATTAAGCTGTGTGTGGACTGGGCTGTGTTCACTGAAGAGTGTACAAGCTAAACAATGGCTTGGAGTTTTGCCTGTCAGGAAACCATGGGAAGAATTGGAGACAGTCCCTAATTGATTTAAAGGGAAATACTGTGATTAAAATATTCCAACATAGTGTTCAAAGAAAATACTGAAGACATCATAAAACTATTCATTGTCAACCATACACCCCAGCAATTGCTTCATCTCCTCAAAATATTATGAACAAGTAGAGCTATGGGAGTTGCATCTTTTTGAAATGTTGAAAGTTTGGGTGAACAGCTCAATCTTGTGCAACAAATAAACTTAATTTCAATCTGAGAGAAACTTATTTTTTTAAAATAAGACTACCACACTGCATTATTTTTAATCATTTATCACTCTGTGTCAATAAATATTGGTTTAAAAAAGGATGAAATTTTCTTCTAAAACAAATGCAATATTTCCCTTTAAGTCCGGCCAGCCATGGCCTTTTTTTCTGGTTGTAGCTGACTGGCTTGCTTTCCAGACTTCTTTGCTTATGTGCAACACCAAGCACAATGGAAGTCACCGTCATGAAAAGCCTTGAAAATTCATAAAATTTGGAAAACATATTTTAAGGCCTGGAAAAAATTTCATGTGTAGGAAAATTGTGTGAAGTCATGAAAATTTTTTGTAAAGTGATATTGTTCTTTTCTCACTTAGAATATTAATGTTTGTTCTTACCTGTAAAACTAGTAACATTTTTGTTAAATTCAAAGTCTATGTTATATTATGTAGGTTGTGAAAATTCTTTATGTGATTTTAGGAAAGGTTTCTTTATTTAAAATAAAGTTGGGGGAGAGAAGGTGCAGATATCCTGTATAGATGTGCATAATTGCTATTTTTTAAAAAAGTGGGCCTTTTATAGGTTTTTGAAAACCAAAATGAAAATCAAAATTTGAATTTTCAGGCCTTGAATGCCAGGGAAAATGAGCAATTTCTTCAATGGTACTAGGAAGGCAAGGAAATTTTAAGGAGTGGATTTATTTTCCTGTGTTTTTAGTGCTCAGATACATTATTTGTGGTTAAAAGACAGAAATATGGGACTTGACTGTTTTTAAACGTCCTGGAAATGTCAGTATAGGTCCTTGAAAGTCAAGAAAAAGCCATTGGACTCCAAAAACAGGATTGTGTCAGAGGGGATTGTCTAAGGTGGACCAATGTCACTTTGTTAAAATTTGCACAATTTTTCCATGACTTCACACAAATTTTGGGAATTTAGAGATTTTTCCAAGCCTTAAAATAGTTTTCCATCTGAAATATCTCAACTTGTGTTTGGAATTTAAAACAAAGAAATGATAAATCACACTTAACCACCTCCAAATTAACTTAATACTTGTAGGGCAAACTACCGAGAATGTTGAGTGTAACATCATGCATCATGAATGGTAGCAAATTTGACACAAGAGCTTGCAAGCAGTAGTTTTTACATGTGAAACCACCTGAGACCAGGTCATTGCAGTGTTGTTTGTTCTTCTTTACTTCTTCAGATGGATGGAGGAGAGACCACCACCATAGGGATGAGGTTTGCCCCTTGTCAGTACATGGGTAGCATCGATATCTACATCTTCATCAACGACGAAAAGGACAAAAATGAAGAAACCTTTCTGGTACGAGCATCATATAAACCTTGATGGAAGGCTTGGATACCCTGGATATTCCGATGCCCTGGATGGTAGTTGTCATTGTGTGATGTTGTCATGGTGATGATGATGGAAATGGTGGTTATCAACAAAGAATGAGGCAGAAAAATCTCTGTATCTGAAGAAGAGAAATTGTCTCCAGAGGAATGGAGAATTCTTGAGTGTTTGAAGGTTGTGCGGAAGGTTAAAGCGACTCATTGAGTTGGTTCATGAAATCCAACAAATTTTTCCAAACCTGTTAAGTTTTCTTCACATACCAATGACAAATTACTCAAACTTAGACAATCCCCACATCCAGCATAGAAATAACTGTTTTGTGAGTGAGTAATTAACGGTTCAATTCGGTTTTCAAAAATTCGTGACCAGACACTTTTTCAAATTATGCACAAAACCAGTACAAGTCAGGACACTGCAAAATATAAAATTTTAACTTTTTCCGTAACTACTGGATATAAAAAACTTGACTAACTGTGCTAATTATAAGCATTGTCATGTGGAAGTATCCTTTAACACTCTCATTAAGTCATCGATATCAACTCAATTGATCACTGGTTTAACATCAGCAAACACTAAAGGTTTAACTTAGTTTCACATTTTAACTATTTTTTGCATCTGGATTATTTGCATAAATTTGCATAATATGATGCACAATTTTGTTTTCATTTGCCTGGAGAGAGGACTAGAAATTTGCCTGCAGAGAAAAAAAATCCCAGTATGGTGGAATGGGGACTACCACCCGAGGGATGAAAGGTTTGGTACCTTGGTTCATGTTGGTGTGTGGGTTGTGTTTTACTGACTTCTGCATTAAAGGGCTTGTCCTTTTCCCTCAAACCACAATATTTGTAGACATCCATAGAAATTCTCAATTAGGTCAGCCTTTTGACTGGCAGCAAGTTAAAAAAATGCCCAGTACTAAACTCATATTACACAGCATGTACTGTACTGCAAGTGTTTTAATTGCACATTAGTGTCATGTATACTCACCCTTAAGCAAACTGAGATTCAAGTCTGGATGTGGATGAATTTTAGGCAGTTGTGGGAGGGGCCTAAGTAAGTAGATTAGGAGAACTGGAACTGTTTGGGGTGAAAGGGTTAGGCCTTTAATGATGAAAGGCCAAAAATGCAGAAACTTTCCTGGTTTCATTAAAATGGAAACCCTGATGAAAGGTTTGATCCAAGTTACAGCAATTGTAAGATTGATATCGAGATGACTGATGAAGCAGTCATTCATTGCATTTTGTGACAAAAAAAAAAGTGAAACCGTTAAAATGCATTGAAATTTTGAAACACTTTTCCATGGCCAAGATGTGTACATGCATAATAAAGAGAGACTTTCCTGCAATATTTGTATTCAACTGAATGAAAACCGTATTTTCATATTTAAGAATATCACCTTGAGATTATAGCTTAACTATTTCAGAGTCAAACATACCTTGCATATTGGAAAATCTCAAAGATCAAATCTAATTAAAATTTTAAAATAAAAAAAAGCTAACAATTTTGAAGTATTTACAAGCTATTAAATTTATTTGTTCTTAAAGCTTGTCTTACAAGAACAAATTTGTACTTGAAGATTGTCCTACAGTAACAGATTTGTATTTGAAGATTGTCTTACAGTAACAGATTTGTACTTGAGGATTGTCTTTCAATAACAAATTTGTACTTGAAGCTTGTCTTTCAATAACAAATTTGTACTTGAAGATTGTCCTACAGTAACAGATTTGTATTTGAAGATTGTCTTACAGTAACAGATTTGTACTTGAAGCTTGTCTTACAATAACAAATTTGTACTTAAAGCTTGTCTTACAATAACAATTTGTGTTAAGTCTTTGCAATTTTTATAATGATCTATTTTTCAAGCTTTTATAGTGACATGCAAAAAGCCTTGATAGAAACAATTAAGAAAGAGTTCAGATTTTATCCATCAGAAATTAGCTTAGGAAGGGGATAGCTTTTGAAGGAAGGGTTAGGCTTTTGAAGGAAGGGTTAGAAATGCATTACTGGACAAAAAACTGAACTGAAGTGTTTTTGGGGTATTAACATACTACATTTTTTCTTGTAACATGCCTGAGAAGTTGCAGTAAGCTCTAAGGCAAGTACATTCCCTACCAAGGGGTATGCATGCCACCAAGCCTACCTACAACCTCTGGCTTAATGCCTATAGGAGCATGGACATTCTACCACTATAGCAGGAACCAACAGTTTTGTGATTATTATTTGCCTAGGTGATATCTCTATAGATATATTGGAGCAGCTGGTTATTTGGCTATTAATAGGGTCCTTCAGCTTGGACTTAATATTTTATTTCCTACATTCAATTCTAAACTCACATTCTCGGTGAAATTGAGGGAATCGAAAGGTATTTTGGTGTACATCAATCCATGGTACAGGAAAGCCAAGAATTTGAAAGATTCAAGCTGATGGACCCCAGTTATGGACAACTAAATCAAACCATCACTTGGCTGTTCTCATTCATTTATAGTTTGTATATAGATGTAAATCATAAAATAACTGCCTGGTAACTTGTATCTGTCTTCCGTCCAATATATATATATGTCAATGTCAATTTCCTCTCAAATTGAACTCCTTTTTTTATTCTCATTCTTTTCTTTTTTTCACATTTTTGGGGTTAATGTGGCAGAGTAAACACAACTTGCATATGCATCGTTTATCTGGTGCCAAATTCGGTATGGAACATTAACCCTGTCAAAATCTTTGCCTTTTCCCATCATTTTTCCACTGGTGTACCTGCACAGTATATATATAGTTTGCAGAAGAAATGGGTGCTTTCATTTGCTTACACCAAGAATTTTCCTAGACTCCACTTTCTTCCCCCCTCTTTTGAACTCAAGGGGCTAGGGAGGAGGGAGGAAGTTACAAAGTGATTTCAGTCTCTCATATTTCCTTGGTACAATTAGTCACAAGTTACTTTAAATAGGAGATACCACCACTTCTCCTTTCTTTGTAAGGTGTTTTTACTGTTTTCTTAGGTGACAGATGACCCAGCGGAGTAAGAGTCTATACCAGTGGTTGTCAAAGTGGTCCCTACCGCCCCCTGGGGGCGTTGAAAAGTTTCAAGGGGCGCTGAGGAGTTTGCAAGCAATAGGGGGGCGTTGGTATTGACTAGAGGTTCCCTGGAGGTTCTCTTACATTTGTGCAATAAAGGAACCTAAGAGGTTGCAGAGTGGTTGACACAGACTGCCTTCTCCGAAAGGTTTAGCAACTACTGACAAAAATTTACCCAATATAAAACTTATTTGGGTCATTTTGGTGCTGGAAATTGAAAGTCGAAAGCTCAAAGTCAAAGACTTATATAAATATGATGATATGTTGGGTGGGAGGGGGGAATTGGATCAGTCATGGAAGCCTTATGGGGGTGGTATTTTGAAAAATTTTGAGAACCACTGGTCTATACCATGGAGATATCATGGCATGGTCTTCTTTACAGGCACTAAGATGTTTCTATGGTACCAAAAGTTGGCACAACTTGTCCTCCCAATGGCACACCACGCAGTACAATTAGTTGATAAACATAACCCTGATAAAAAGGCAGACCTACTGCATGGTCTAGCGGTTAGAGCATCAGACTTGCAGTCTGAAGGTTGGGAGTTCGAGCCCTGGCTTGGTCGTACCAAAGTTTTCTAAAACGAAACCTACAGCCATTGTTCTTGGTGCTCAGCATAAGCAATGGAGTAGGGGAAACAAGCCAGTGAGCCACAACTGGAAAAAATCGTGTTCGACCCTACCAATTGGTTTGAAACTGAACAGTAAAACTCCATATAAATAAACTCCATCCACTTTGCCTTCTATTCTTTGCACAATCGACTTCTATATCTTGCTCTATGAGTTAGTCTGCTGCCCTCTGAAAAACGCTGTCCTGTCCATGTGACGTTGCAAAATATTTAGTCTACATTTCATTTTCGTAGTCCTTGGATACAAATCATGTACTTACACAGGTTGGCAGGTTTTTAGGTTCTTCACGACCAGTAGTGGTAGCGAAGTTTTTAACTCACAAATATCGGTCACCTGTGCTAAGTGTCTGCCAGATAGATATTGTTAGGCAATTAGGGAAATGCATATGTAAAAAGGTTGTAAGGAGGAGCGAAGTAGACTTACTCACAAAAATCGGTCCGTAATTTCATCCTAAATTGCTGTAGTGTGACCCGCGCCTTAGACTCTACCCCAAATCGCACATTGGCAATGTCCCTTTTCCCCCTCTGTCAAAAATGGCTGTGGACGGCCTTTGGCTTCATGCTTGTGGCGCCCTGAATCCCCATCAGGGATTTTACCATTGGACTCCACTTCCCCCTCTGTCAAAAAGGACTGTGGACGACGGCCTTGGGTTACATGCCTGTGATGCCCTGGGTTCCCACCATCGCGTGTTTGGTGTAACGGTAAGGGCATCTGCCTCTAATGCGGAAGGCCTGGGTTCTATTCCCAGGTCGAGCCATACCAAAGACTAAAAATGGAACCTACTGCCTTTGTGCGTGATGCTCCGCATAAGCAATGGAATAGGGAAAACAAGCCAGTGAGCCACGACTGGATATAAAGTCCGTGGCCGGCTCGACTTGAACCAAGAGGTTGAAAACTGCGCTGTAAAACTCCATCAAACTAACCCCACTTGGTGACTTTGCCGTTGGACTCCATGCATTAGACTCTCACAAGATGCCTCATAGTATGGATTAGAGGAGGCACTTTTAGAGAAGCCTGATTTGACTTGGTTGCTATCAGGTCCGTAGCCAGACTGTCAGATTTCGGGGCACATCAGTTTGAGAGTTTCGTCAGATCAGGCGAGGGATTTGAAGGGGTGTCTCCTCACCCATTAAGAAATTTTTGCCTTTGTCAAGGAGCCTACATGCAAAATTGTTGCGATTTATTTTTACTTAGGCAGGATTACTCCTGATTTTTACTTAAGTAGGATTACTCTTGATGGGTTAGGTGTGATGCCTAGTGGGGTAAATTAATATTTATTTTTCATCCAAATAATTTTTCTTTTTCAAAAGTTAGAAAACCTTTTTATGATAAATTGGGAGGTGACCCATATCCTCCTGTGACTTCGAACCTATTTAGAATTTTTTTTTTCATCTTTAAATTTAATATAGCAATATAATTCACGAGATGCATGCACGTGAAGTAAGTACTCTCCACACGAATCAGATCACTGGCTTCTTTTGCCTTTTTGAATGAGAAATAAGACGAGCGTGGTGAACCACAGATTACTCTACGAAATTTTGTCTGTTTTGTAGCCTTAGGACCCCGTGAGGAGTTCTCAACAGGTCGTCATAGGAAAACTCACGAATGAACCCCATACTGTTTTCCAATTATGCAGCATGGCCAATCAAAGTTAAGTTTCAATAGCTTCAGAGAGGGCTTGGTCATTGCCACTTTGACCTTTTACCTCAAGTGTAATTCACAGCAGAAGAACGTGATGCAACGTGTACCCTCATTCTAGTGAATGCCACGCGTAACTCAACACCGAACGCACTTTTTGAGGAACGCGCGGCTATACTCGGCTACCGCATACATGGGGAGGGGGAGACTAAATTTGCCATTTCATATCTACAGTGACAGAATTTTCCGAAACTTGAGGTACACAGTCTGTCTACTGCATGCATGTATAACAATAGCATAGCCACGTTTGGGAGGGGTTGTCGGATAATGGCGGAAGATAAGCGTTGTCACCCTCCACGTTCCGGTGTGTGGAGGGAGATAATGGCCTCCCCTCGTCTTCCTTTTTCTCCAATGGGGACCGTTCACAGCCCCCTCTCTCAATTTCCCTTTGGAGCAAAATGGATTTTTAACGTCTCCAAATGCGAAAGTATGTATGCCATGAACTTTTTAAGCACCATTTTCGTGCCACTGTATTTTCTTTTTAAAGCCTTGACCGAAAGGGGGAGGGGTATAGACCGTAAGGGGGAAGGGGAGGGTATCAACCCCCAAAAAACCCTTGGCCAACGCCTTGCACACTAGATATACCACGCATGAATCATACACACAATATCGTTGTTTTTTAATTAAAGAATGTGTAGCATACAACTGTATTGGCCTCAATCAATGGCTTGCTAGAATTTTTGGTACATAATTTTAGGCAAATATTTGATAAAGCCCGAAACGATGATTACCCTAGTGTCCATACATAAGTTGTGAAAAAAACCTTTTGAAAGAGGAGTTAACGAGCGAGATTTAAACTTCAAATGAATTTGTTAATGAGCTGAATAAAATATTCCACTATTTTTTCAAGAATCAAATGACATTTTAATATGGAATTAAATTTAAAGCAAATGGTTTTTCGCGCATTTAAAAGCCGAGGTTGTCATAAAATGAAGATTGCAAAAATTATGAATATTATGATCTAACGCAAATGCTAGTAAAATCTACAATAAAATTCGATATGATCTAGTAATCTAATAAATCTGTAGTGTTGAATATTTACAACGGCAATATATGGCACTAAAGATCTCCATGTCAATGTTTTGTGTTTATTCACTGACGTGGATCAATCAGAAAGACTTATAAAACTGGCACAAGAAACAATTTTTGTAACTTCTGGTTATAAGGCTCATAAAACTTTTGAAGTTCTTGCAACTCCACTGCGGTGTTTACCAATGCTATCTCGGATTTCTTTTGAGAGAAACAAAATGGATTAAAATCATATGTTCTGAGACAAATATAGTCTTGGAATGGGTCACGAAAAATTTTAGATTCATAAAAGGACGGTAATTTTAAAAATTTTTCTATTCTGGTCAAGACCTCCGAGGTATTATTGAAGAGTCTCTGTTCCCCTAACATGAAAAAATTTTCTTCTGGCAAATGTCTGTACCATGTCGGCAGGAAGTTGATGTAGAGGCCTTTGGAGATGATGGGATTGGAAGAGGACCCCCCTAGGTCTGAGGTGGACCACCCCCAGACTTCGTGGTCATCGCTTGTTTGATCGTCTTGTAATTCTACCACCATGTCATTTAACAATTCTTCTTGAGACTGTTTGATGTCCCTCGATTCCCTCAACGCTCTAACCACAGGGTCGCAAAAAAGTACGATGACCTTTACATTCTCCAAAAGTTCCCTGGAGATTCTCTCGGAGGCGGATGGGTGAGTGAAGTAGGAGGAGCTTGAATCGACGCTTAACTGTTCTCTGATCGAAAATCCCATCTGCCGTCGGTACCATCTTATACCCATATCGTAATAGTCACTAAAGTATGAAACATCGCCCGTTTTGGGGAATACTAGATACGGATGATGACGTAATATTGACGTCAGCAGATCTGTTTTACAATATTTGACTCCTGAAACCAAAACACTTGGCAAACGCTGCTCACACCCTCTTTCTCTCAAGATCTTATCTGGAAATAATTTTCTGGAAAATGGGTCATCGTCATTGTAACAAGTAAAGTTCCGTTTCATTTCGTTTTTGTGGTTGCTCTGGAATAAGCGATTGGAGATGGCGGTCTCTTCCTCGTCATCTCCATAAACGACCTCTTCCATGAGAGACGCAATGATCCACAGAAAAAGTATAACCAAAAAAGTTACCTCACAAACTTTGCACATTGAGAAAGAACTTATCCTTATCAAGGCCATTACGGGAGATGTTATAAGAACTGCCTCTCATTTCGACCCAATGTTGCACTTCTGATTATTCGATGAGATTTTCTTTCCCATACAGGAGTTTTAAGCATTTTCTCTTTCGGTATTCTGATGATTTCGAATTTCGGATTGTAATTACTCTTCTTGGGTGTAGTCAATCTCTATCGGCGTTGACACCATGATTTCATGCTTCCTGAAAAAGAAAAGGCAAAAGAGGCCATCTTGTAATTATATGTGTCAAATTTAGGACAATGACCAGCGTCGCCGTTTACATTTTGTGGAGTATACTGTAAACCTTTAAATGTCAGCAATAATAGCCAACCGTCCCGGCTTGAAATTGGGCTAGTTAAGAACGAACGAACGAACGAACCTGGAACCAACCTGTTTGTTCTGGTGAAGAATTCATTAAACATGGTTATGTTGTGTCCATATGAACGAATCTGGACTGATTCCGATTCAAGTACAGGGTACATTAATGTCTTTCAAAATAGCAACTTTTGAGTGATTTCCCTGACGTCACAAGCCCACTACTTTTTAGATGGTCGAATTGTAGTGCGCTAGCTAGTGTAGCTAGCTGAGAAGCAGCTGACGACCGACGCTAGTGGTGCGCTACGCATGACTCTGATATTTTGCCTGGTAGTGGCCGTGGCTAACAATTATGACGTCACGTGAAAGCAGCCAATACAACCACTTAAGTTGATTCAGATCGCTGTAAGGAAACGTTCACCTACTATGAGCCACCCGCAGTGATCAATGTGGTCACTGGCGTACAGTAGCTAGAATTTTTTGTCTTGGAGTGACCAGCTGCAGATGCAATCTGGCGCAACATTAAGCACCGTTTGAAGTAAATTTTGTTTTTTCATTATTTTTTCACAGAAGTTGATTTTGGATCATGGTCCCCCTCCTCCCTCATAAGAAGCGCCAATGCATTTGATTGACTGGCTGTGTGACCTTCCGTAAAAAGAGCACCAATAACACACTCTTACAATAGAACTTCTGGAAGCTTCTGTACGATATTTTAACTACCCTTCCAGGGCGTATATTACGGGGCAATTTAGTAAGCTGGCCCGACCCCGAACTTATGTCCGAAAACTCCGAATATGAACTTGAGTATGGCGGTCTTCACCAAAATGTATTCATCAGTAGGTCATTCACTTATAAATAGATAAGGGAAAGGGGTTGCTGAATAATGTTTATAGCGCCAGTCATGCAACCAGTGATGGGCCTTTAATACGGCGCTCAGCTCCGTACACAACTATTCCTCACGTTTGACTGTCAAAGTGGGTTGGCTTTTGTTGTTTTTCTGTCATCAGCGGTGGTTTCTGTTTGCAGAAATTCTAAAGCGATCGTTACATTGGACACTCGGGTATTGCAAGTGTGTGAGTGAAGGCATCGACCAGACTGGAACCTTTCACTAAGCCTGGTGGGGGGGAGGGGGTAAGAGCAGGGCCTTCTTATCGGACGGATACAATGAGGAGATATATCAAGGGTTTGTTATAAGGGAACATAGATATGAAAGATAAAGCTTTAAGTTCATTGAAGGTTTTGGGGCCTTACTATGGCTAGAGCCGGGCTACTAGAGGTTATTTTTGGCTTTTAAACTCACACAAATTGGACCGGAGTGCACCTACCAGGTTGGGAAAGCTGTACCTCCGCGGAAGACAATTTCTTATTTGGTCAGAGAGCCTAAAGGTTGCAATAAAGCTTGTAATCGGGTATTCCGGCGCTCAACTAAAAGGGGTAGTTGAATTGACGGCCACTCTTACTAAACTTTGACTTTGTTCCAAAGCTGACAGAAATGATCACTTATAAGGAAGAGGTTTTGAAAAGTAATTATTGTGGCTTTATAAACACTAAATTCATCTAAATGCCAAGTGGTAGTTGAGGACCGCTGAAGAATTCCCAAATGCGGCATTCACATGTGTAACCCTTTTCAAAACCTCAGTGAGTAAATATTTTATGGTATTAAACCGGAATTCGTTTGAACAGTAACTACTTGAAGCATTTCCAAGCACCGCTTAAAAGACAATTACTGTCGCCCGAAATGTTTGAATGATGCAAAACTACACTAAAAGTGAGTTTTGCGAAAACGCGTGAGGGTACTTCAGAGACATAGGCATAATGGTTTCTGGTTTCGTTCAGTAATGTATGTCACTTGCGCTTGGGTACGTTCCGCGTTCCATCAAAGTCCGTGCCCATGTTCATTCAAATTTATGTTAAATCTTAGACAAATTTATAAATATATAAACAAACAAACGTTCAGTATGATATCATTAGCAAAGCAAAGTACATTACAAGTACACCAGTTAAGACTCCACAACCTTAAAGGCCTAATCCACTCCCCCAAATGTTTCCGATTCTCCCAACCTACTTAACTAAGACCCTCGCGCCACGCCCCCTCTCCACTGACAGTAGCGGTTCTTGCAACAGAGAGGGGTCATCGCAGTTTTAAGCAGAGTTATACTCTCCGTCAACCATCACATCCCATGTATGCATGGATACAAGAGGTGGGAGCTCTTAAAGTCTTTAGTACAGAACCCTAATAGAGCGGGGTTCTTGGGAAACTTTTTTAAAAGTGGTATCCCACAAGACCGACAGTTCTCGAGGCCGAATATCAAAATGGGAAAGGGTAGGCGACAAATAAGAAAAACCCGCGGAGACCCAAAATGTAAAAATAGTTCGCGAGACCAAAAATGAAAAACTGAGTCAACTGGGTTTAAATTTCGGTTTCGCGAACCATCTTCGCACAGCCCGTCTCACGAACCTTTTTTTGTCTTTTCGGCCTCTTGATCCTGGTCTTGTTAACCTTTTTATCCCGGCGACGCTTCCTGAAACTTCTTTTTTAAATGAGTCAATATAAAATGACTTTTCCTGACATTTAGCAGCAATCACAATTAGTTTACGTTAACTTTGTACTGCAAGCAGAGAGCATAGAATAGCAACTCTCTGCTGCAACTTCGAAACAATCTCGCCATCTACCCGAACCGTCACTCATTACACGAACCTTCACCTTTATGTCCCTCCTATAGAGGTATAGTTGAAGAGAAACACGATTAAAATGCATTATTGATGCACATAATGAGTATACACAAATGTCAGCATGCATCGTCGTTTTAACAGAGTGATGAATTAATTCTCTCCCCTGCAATGCCCTCATGCATTAGTTTAAATAACATTCCTGGCTTGAACTTTTAATGAACTTTCATGCAGATTTATAAACGATGAATAACAACCCGTCTATCACACAGCACCAATGTTAATTTATGACATTCGGCAAAGACTGGTGCGAGGGATTTGTTGAGCGAATTGTGGCAACTATCTAGTTAGTTTATAAAGTTTGAGTGAAGTGGCATCTCCATGATAATTCCGTTTTTGAAATCAGTTCTCATATGATGACGATTCCATAATTGATAATCTAGTTATTGAAGGTCTGTGGTGACCGCAGGGTGAATAGTACTAAGAAATACTAAGACTTCCACCACAATCAATCAAATATTATATTGACCCTCTCTCATTTTTGCTCATACATCACCGTACATAAATGCGCTGAACACAAACGCGACGCACGATATGGAGCAATTAACTATAGCCTACTAGATACAGGACGTCTGTCTCTTGCTATCAATTTGGTAATCTTTATTTCAAGGACAGTTGTACTGCAGCTCTATACCTTACTGAAAGGTTTACTTTGGAAGTTTATTGATTGTTCTGGTAGGCTGCTTATAAATCTGTGTTACACCACCAAAATAGTAACGAGTATTTATAGTCAACAAGAAGTTGATACGGGAATAAGTACATGGGTTAAAGGAAAAGGGCAGTCCCTCCAAAATTACTTTCAAGAAAAAGCTAAATAACACAATTTTCACTTTTTTCACATCAAAGTACCTTTAATTACTTTGTATGACATTAATTTTGCATACTGAAGGTAAACCAAGCAGTTATTTTCAGTAAATTTCACATTTGAAGAGAAAAAACATTGTCACATGACTCCCAACAGCCAATCGTGAAACTGAACAGTCTACTACATTACTTCAATTTGGGATGACTGCTCTTGCCCTTTAAGTGCCAGTAATACAGACCAGGCCCATGTAAACATCCTATTTTTTCCAGGGCTTATAATAAATTACAAAAAAGTGATGAAAATGAACAGATACCGGAAACTTTAAAACAGTTAGATATATTCATTAGTTCCAACAGATTCATCTGAAGATATCAATGCATAGACCCACCGCATTATTGTATAAAAAAAGCTTTTTCGCAGAACAGCTAGCAATCAGCAGGCTCGCAGACAAAGAAGGTAATTAAAAGCCTTATCCTCGCACCCTAAACAGTTTCCCTTAAAAACTAACTTCAACTCCTACCAAATTTATCTAACACTGATACTCGTCTTTACACAATCTCAGAATATTGCTTCAGGGTGAGTATGCAAGGCTGAACACTCTCAGTTCAGTACAGTATACTGTACATGCTAGATTATTCTCTCCATTTTTGGACTTGCTGTCAATCAAAGAGCTGTGCCAATTGAGAATTTCTGTAAACTTCTAAAGAAATTATAGTTTGGGTGAGATTTGAATGCCCTCAAGGGGGCGAAAAGCCAAGCCAAGCTATGAGGCGGATGGCATGCGGGCCTAGTCCAGGCTGATATTCGGCAACCAGTTAGTATTGACTTAATACATTTGTATCATTTTCGAACGTCTGAAAAATTTGGGGCTTCATGAAAGGCAAAATAGCTTCAGAAGAAACAATATTTTCTGGAGATCATTGCCCTATTTGGCTACGGGTTTGGCTGAAACAATGAAGTACGGTGTTTGAACAAACCCTTATTTAACAGGACTCGGCATTTGACACAGAACGGGCAGATGGGCGGGGTCATACACAAAATTCGAAATATATGGCCGACTGCGGCTGGGCTCATGAGTGGCTCACACTTAAGCAACTTTGGATCGGATAACTGTCGGATTTTATGTGAGTTTTAGTAAGCTTTCTTACACCACTTGTTAGACAGAGCCAAATATTGGGGAACATCTGCACAAATATTCGGACAGCAAGTAATGATCAGATTCAATTCGGCAACTGAGGTCTATCACCTTTTAATCTTTCAATCCCCTTGCTTGTCATGGATGGATGTACAATATATTGTATCTTGATTCCCTCAATTTCACTGAAAATGAGAGTTTGAAATTGGTATAGATAAAAAATGAAAACGATTTAAGGCTGATGGACACTACAAATGGCTGCCTTCAGTCACTAAACACAGGCGCTGATCGGATTTGTCTATATGAATCGTTTCGTATCAGAGGATTGCGAAACTAAAATGAAAATCAAATGCGGCGTGACGTTACGTCGAAACTTTCGTCTCAAATAGTCGTAAAATATCGGACTTCTTTTGAAACACATATCGCTCTGATGAGTGTAAGTCAGGTAATTTAAACAGGTCAGTCCATTGCAAGACAAACGAGGATCGGAATACGATATAGCATGCTATTCAAACCTTAGAACAAACTCCAAACAGGAAGCTATTGATACAGTCTAGAAAAAGTCGGATCGGATTTCGGATTGAAATCCACTGTAGTGTGACCAGCCTTCTATACTTGAGTCGTTTCCAGTCGAGACCATTTAAAGGGGAAATGTAATGACCTCAACTTGAAGAAGTATAATAGTCTATCTTTTTCCAGGATTGGCTTTTGCAAGTCATGTGACAATATTTTTCTCCTCAAATGTAAAATTTACTAGACGACTCTGCTTGATTTATCTTAAATGTGAATATTGAAGTGGTAACATATAATGAAAGATACTACTTTAAAGAGAAATAAGGAGAAGGTCGTATGATATTTAATTTCGTAGATGAGCCGTTTTGTTACTGTATCTCATTTGCTCACTATGTTGTATTGTCTTAAAATTGTAACAAACTAATTGTCTTTTCTAAGTACACAGTTTCATACAGGGCTGTTTGATTTAAATAACCTTGATTAAAATCACGATTAAAATCATGATTTTAATTGAAAAAAATCATTTTTTAGTAAAAAAACTGATTTAAATCGATTTACTTGATTTAAATCACTGATTAAAATCATGATTTAAAAAAAAAACCACCCTGCCCGTATAGGACTGAACGTACAGTATCCCTTCATATTTGTTAGGTATTCGTACTGCCCGAAGCTGACGGGATGACACCCACCCCCATTCAATCGGAAAAGCATACAGTCAGTCGGAATTTTGGACCCTGGCACCCCATTAATATCCTATTGACGGCTAGGGAGAGTGGAATGTAAATTTCAAATTCGAAATTCGAAGCTCTCCCTCTATTGTGATCTGTACTGCATCAGAAATTATTTTAGCCAATGATCACATTATTTGGCGAGGTTTAAATTTTGGGAGTTTGAAATTATAAGTGCTGGTATTTTGGGAGGTGAATTTAAATCCTGATCCTCTCACCTAAAACAATTCCAACTGTCCTAACGTACTTACTTAGGTCCCTCATAAACCTCTCTAAAATTCATCGTTATCTGGACACAATGTCAGTTTATTGCTTCAGGATGAGTATTAAAGACCCCAAATGTTTAATTAAAACACTCTCAGAACAGTGAATGCTGTGTTATTATGAGCTTCGCTACCCTGCATTGTTTTAAATTTGTTGTCCAGGTGTCCACCAAAGAGCCGTCCCAGTTGAGATTTTCTGTGGATTAAAATAAATTGTAATTTGGCAGAGAGGATTCGGCCTTCAATGATTTTAATGGCTAATTTGATTAAAATGTGCAACCATTTAAAAAGGGGGAACATCCCTCCTTTTTACCCCTCCCCAAGCCGAAATTTTCCATAACGTAGGCCTATATTACTCGAAGGTGCCCCCGAATATTGGTTCTTGGAGCTTGGGAGCTATGCGAACATTACCAGTGGGGAATAACGTGAACTCAGTTCAAAGGGAGGGTCAATAATGTATCGTGCAGCAGTTTCATAGAACCAAGGGTCTTCGGAACAGGGCCGAAAAGGTCTACTATTTAGCCAAGTAACACTTATGTTTCTCAAGAACTGGAAAAGGCCGTGGCCGGTTCGACTTGAACCAATTGGTTGGAAACTGGGCCGTAAAACCCCATCTTACCTTACCTAACCTCAAGAAGTTTGTAACTTGTTGTTTCTTCGCTGCTACAATGGGAAAAGAGGTGAAAATTTTTCATTCTGATGGAAATTACACTTCTTCGATTGCGAATGTGATTCAGACGAAACTACGCAGAACTCGGACAGTCGGAGCTTCCTAATCCTTCCCCCTGTTGGGAGCAATTAAGTTTGTTATCCTCTCGGAAACGATTTAGTGCTCCAAAACTAAGGCTACTTTGTCATGCGATCATGAAAATGATTTATTGGCTTCTATTTCCGTTTTTTGAACGACAGTTATATAGTAATACAAAATAACAATGGAGAGGAAACTCAGACAAAGTTACGAGATGCTCAGGACAAACTTCGGACACTTTATCGTTGGTGGTATTGTTGTCCTACAGTATTTTATATTCCTTAACCCCTGTGGGTTTTATTAGAAGCCTTCCATATTTTACCCAGGATGCCATCGATACTGCTAGTGTTGTGGCCCCCTTACCGTAAGTGAAAGTTACAAGGCGCTGTGCTGGATGTATGCACATTGGGGAATCATAGGTCTTGCAGTGATGGCGCACATCTACTGATTTCCATAAACCGTTCTGGTAACTCACTGGTATCTAGTGGGGTATAGCTATAGACTTTTTTCCAGACGGCAAGCACCCAAATTTTCCGATTCTTTTGAAGTGTGAACACCACTATTAGCGACGCAGTTTGCGGTGGGCGAAGCGCGCCGGAAATTTTGCTTTCTTTAAACCATTTAATTGCAAATTGACGCTTATATTGGAGAGAAATCGAAATTTCATGAAAGAAGGGTTGGGAAAGCCACGCTGGTTGACTAGTGTCACAGATGACAAATTTTCGAATTTTTAATTCTCCAGAGCCAGGGTTGGCGATCGCACTTTCTCCCCCCACCCCCACCCCCGCCGTAGCCTACGCCGCTGGTTATAAATCCAGCATTGGGGCGATGAAGGTACCTTGAGTTGATTAAAAGGTGTTTAATTGATAAAGATACTGGATACTGGAAGATATTTTTGACTCCATACCATACCATACCATACCATACCATACCATACCATACCATACCATACCATACCATACCATACCATACCATACCATACCATGGAGAACAGAATCTCACCGACTCTTTATTTCTTTTATATTGTTCAAATTTGCAGTCAGTGCGTATTTTTATGATTCATTCACGACGGACAATAAAAATTTGTATTGATGTTTACTCGAATCAGGGAAGACTGTAATTAATTACATCGGTTTCTGGTTAATATTTCTGTATTTAGAGCATGGTTGTCCAACCTTTTGCAGCGGTGGGCCACACGTAATGGCTATAATGGACAAAGGGAAGCATGCTGTACAAATGTTTTTTTTTTGTTTTTTTCAATCTTTGTCCGAAGCTCGGCAATTCAACAAAATGCAATCATTGCGCGCGGCAAACACTGTTTTTTTTTTCGTTTTCGGTCGAGCGGATAGATAACTTTTATTAGAAATCTTGACGTGCGTATAGACAAATTCAGTCAGCGCTTGTGTTGTAACAGTATACCATTATAGTGGGGTAAATCAGCCTTAACGTCTTCGTTTACTGTCTACATGAATTTCAAACCCTCATATTCAGTGAAATTGAAGGAATTAACATGCAATTTACCGACTGAAATCAGACCACCACTTGCTGTCCGGATTCGCCTATAGAGATTATGCACGTTACGTCAACTGGTCAACGCCTTTCAGTTTGGCAGACTGGATGAAATTAATCATGCGCAGGTACGTGCGATACCAATACGCGCGCCCTATATAACACATAGTAGTAACAAATGTTGTGCAATGGATGTCTGGATGAAAAAGGCGAGACGTGCCACGCAGTGACGTCGATGCAAGCGCAAACTACACATACAACTTAAACGAGAGAACAACCATGTACAGGGAAAATCTCACAGTTCATGCGTTTTCACGTGAACAAAGTCACACACAAACCGACATTAATATTTTTATTTCAATATTATTATTTACAGGAGACTGGGATGGTTCATCGCATAAAATATATGTAACCTAAAGATGCCATCAGTTAATCCTCCTTACTGAAAAATTTTGCACTATGGATCATTTCTGACGGGCCGGAAGCGATTTTGCGGTGGGCCTGACGATGGCCCGCGAGACGTAGGTCCGACAGCCAGGATTTAGACCATTCTAAGAGACAATACTGTAGCCCACTGCTATTTTCTTTCTAAAACGTTGTAAAATTTATCCGTTTGCATCTGGCAAGTGTTGAGCTATTTCTTTTATATATTTTCAAGGTGTTAAAATAGTTAAAGATAACCCGTCGTCTCATGAAAATAAATTAAACACTATGTCGAATTCTGGATGACGTCACAAACTACCCATGTTTTAAATTCGATTGTGAACTGATTGGTTGCACCGCCGATAATACGAACGTTTTCGATACGGTGCCACTGATTTGACATCATCGATAGAGTATCGAATCGGTTCGCCAATCGAAGTTACGACACGGATAATCTGTGACGTCATCCCAAATCCGGCATAGATTGTATTGTATTTCCAAGAAACGACAGGTCATCTTTAAACAAAATTAATGAGATGAAAAACAATTTTAATTACAATGATCTTGTAGCATTTGCAGACTTCAACATCTCCATCTTCGAAATTGTGTGTCGATACTGAGGCCGCGGAGCCAATTTTGAAGTGCGGGGGCTAACCATCGAAGCGGCCCAGTATGTCCAATAAAATAAATGCAGTTTGAGACGGCCAAAAATGCAGTTTAAGAAGGCCAAAAATGCAGTTTAAGGGGCCCAAAATGCCCACAGCAAAAAAGTGCGGGGGCTAAAGCCCCCCTAGCCCCCCGTCTCCGCCCGCGGTCCATGCGATAAACTGTTCAAAGTTACCACTCTCCTGTGGTCAGTTTACTAGACTGCAGACCCCCTAATTTTCGCACAATCTGGAGTCCGGAAATTTCGGGTAGTCAATTGGGTCCTAAAAAATCTGGCATTGCCTACTATGTTTTCAATTGAACAGAAAAATTTAAACTTGCCCGAATTCGAAAAATATAGTATCATAGTCACTCAATCAGGGTTAGAGAATCATGAAAAATTAAACATTTTTTAAGTTGCGACACACGGGCAGCTAAATATAAGACATTTGTTTTTAAGGCTCACCATGGCATAGTCTCGTGCACACAATGGCAGAAATGTCGCCAGATATCCCAATTCTTCCAATCTAAAATCTTCAATCTAAAAATAAAAATCATCTTTCAATCTGGGTTATGTTTTCATAAAAAGAAATTGAAGATAGTACAAAATTTGCGACACATTCGGTTCGGGTAGCTTACACCGGCATATGCCTTTGGAAACATTGATTTCACAGGCTCTCAGCCTTACAAACTGAAAGCTTTAAACGACACATTTTTTCAAACTCCGCAGCCTCTCCCCATAGTCCTGTACGTGAAACATTTTCTCCGAAATGGCGGTTCGGGCAAAAGTTGCAAACAGTTCTTGTGATGTTTTCCAGAAACACGTTCAGACCGGAGACGGGAGGACGTAAAAAATTTTGCCCGGAAAATGAAAGTGGTACATTTTATTTGAATCTGATATTTCTTTTTATAATCATTTTGCACTTTGGTCATTTCTTTTGAAGCGTACATTATATTGTTAAATAAAGCTCAATGACTGCGTAGATTCTTCTTATAGGGAAATGCCAGTTCCGGTTGTCTGAGGGTTCACGACCTCAAGCACAAAAATTATGCAGACATCCGTCAGTTCCCTCCCCCTCTCCTCAACAAAAATTCCTGGTTCAAGACGCTACGTACTGCAGTTTGAAAAACTTATTAATAAAGGGGTTAAGGTCACAACAGGATTTGGTATGTTAGAGGAGTACTTATTCTGAGCATTTTGGTGAAGTTTGCATTGAAACCCGATGTGTGGTTCTCAAGATATGAGCACGTAAAGTTTTCACATTTTCAACAAAAAGTGAACTTGAAGCAAGCACATATGACATCACATCCCCACATCAATGGGCAGTCTTTTGTTTTTCTTTAAACTTTAGACTGAGTTTTCTCCTCAACAATCCCATATAATTAAAATGTGATTGCATAAGTGGCATGAGGATTTTACAAACTTTGCATCGCTCACAGGTAGGTCATACTCCTACTAACTTCAAGTTCAACAGAACAGTCTGATAAAACAAAGGGAAACAAACAGTGGCGTAGCTAGGATTTTTTCCAGGGGGGGGGGCAAAGGTATGAAATTTCCCCAAAACTTTTCCCGGTCAATGTGTATGTATTTCATATAAAATATGCAAACTTTCAAGTATAACAACATTACCATGTCATTTTGTAATATTACCTGCATTTTAATCTTAAAGTACAACATAGAGCAATCGGAAATAACAAAGTATATTATTTTGGTAAACAATATCTGGTTTATTTGTATGTACTAACGCAGTGGCGTACGCAGGATTTCTCTGAAGGGGGAGCATGCAGTATGGTCTAAGGGGAGGGGTGTCCGGAAATTTTTTGACGTTTTCAAGGAGCCTACATGCAAAATGGTGCAAGATTTTCGACTTTGACAGAAACAGTGTTAAAAGTTGAATCGTGGTGGTTCATGGGGGTAATACTGAAACTTTTGTGTCTTGACATGCATTTCTTTATGCCATTTATGCTACCTTACGAAGAAAAACTTGTCATTAAATTTGCACACTTTCAGGAGTCAAAATAAATGAGCATTGATCGGTATACTTGTGGTTTTTCTTGGCCTCAAAATGTTATTTTGTCATAAAGATTATCTAAGCGGAGCGCCACCATTAGTTGGCGCGGAGCGTAGAGAAAATTTCGAAAAATCAGACCCCTCAGATGGTCAAAATAGCGTATTTATGCTTGTAAAGCGAATCTAAACATGTAGTCTTTTTTATCGATGCCACCAGTGGGAAACAGAGTCTACTTTTTTAAGTAAAAATTGGGAATTTGACAGAATTTGCCTAGGTCTATTTGTAGGAATTAAAAGAAATTGACATCACTGAAAGACCTTGCAGGGACAATCCTTCCCCTTTGAAAATTTTTGAAAAATTGGGTGTCCTTTTAAGCAATCTGGTGCCACATATGCTATCTTTTGAAGTAAAATCTGTGTTAATAAAGTTAGACTATGTATTTTTAAGAACAAAGAAAAAATGGCATCTGTGAGGGGGGCATGGCCCAATGGTCTCCCCTTCGCACGCCACTAAGGAGGCCTATAGTGGCTCGATCACACAGGACATCCTGTGAGAAAAGCAGTCTGTTAAGTGTAGAAGGCTACAGGGTACTCATTGTCCATTTATTGTTACACTCAAAGTGAGCAAAAAGCTATTTTCCCGAACTAGCTTGTAAGCCTCCAAGGATTAGGCTAAGTTACAAAATCTAAGTGTGCCAACGGATCCCGTTAATTCTAATTTCTAGATTAACTTTAAGTTTATCGTTGGCCATGGATTGTTTCAGCCCCATCCATCGTTATGTACGCAGAGTAAAATCGTACAGCTACTGCTTGCTTGTAGAAGAACATAACAACCTCGGGGGTCTACGGTAGTGACTTGTCAGTTTTCACATCATTTTACTGAATTCCCAAAGTATCACCTGAATAGCAGCTTCCTGTACACTGAAATGCACTGATCATAACCCCCGTGCGTGTACAAGCACAAGAGAACATTCAACCTGCTACGCGGCGAGGACATTTCTGTGGAACGCGAATTGGGCCGGTTCATGCGACACTGACGAAATCTGAGTTAATTTGTTGCATGAAAATACGAATTATGTATGAGAAATGTCTCACAATTTCTTATTCTAACAAAAATTTTGTGAAATATTTGTAATAATAAGAAGATTCATCAAAGTTCCCCATTTTCATCAAATTTCCCCAAAAAATTTCCGGGGGGGCAACTTTCCCCCCCTGCCCCTCCCCCCCAGTAGCTACGCCACTGGAAACAAAGCATTCCTTGTCAATGTGAGGAAGTGATTGAAGCTCTGCTGCCCTCAAACTCACTTTTGAACACAAATCTACTTACTTCATTTACTGATATCTCGAGAAACACATGTCCGATTCATGGGCGTCCGCAGAAAAAAAGTCGGGGGGGGGGGCAAAATTTCTAGACGGGGGCAAAACCTCCGAGTCATCATGAATTGACATGAAACGTGAGAAAATTTCAGCCCAAAATGCCCCCCAGATCGCCGGAAATGGCATTTCTAAAGCCTTTTTTGGCATAGAAACTTGGAAAACACGTTTTGTTCAGGTTTTTGCTTTGATTTTTATACGTTTTTTCAAATTTTTGATTTTTCAGGGGGGAGGGGAAGTGCCCCCCTTGCCCTTACCTGCGGACGCCCATGGTCCGATTTGAATGGAACTTTCGCCACACTGTGTAGATTGGGTTCCTCTTTCACATATGAAAATTTATTTATGTTTTTTTGCTTATACTTCCCCTTTAAGCCAGCAAAAGGCAATAAAGTCTTTTCGGACGAACCGCAAGTTGTAACTAACTTTATGGAAGAGCCCTAGGTCAAGTATCAAGTCTTTTGAGTCTTTTTAGGAGTAGGCAGACAGTCCTGTATGATAAAATATTGAAAAAATACACGGGAAAGAGGGAGACGGCGCCTCCCCCTTACTACCACTAGACCTACAAAGTACAAACTAAAAAAGTGCCTACATGCTACTTCCTCAAATTGAGGAAAAATCTTTTAAGAGGAGCACTCTTGAATAGATGATCAATTATTTGACAAAATCCCAATAGTTTCAGGCTAATAAGACTGAGTAAGAATCAATCTATCTCTTACCTGAATCCGATCAAATTTTGAGGAAATTGTCTGTGATCAATGCTGATTTGAAGGAGAATTCCGAACAGGCCTATGTACTCCTCTTTTGAAAGCATTTTACGAGAACAGCCGCAAAATAGATCCAAAATACTCGAGTGGGCTATATTAACGTTCATGCACATCTCGCTATAAAGCCGAAAACTGCGATTTTGCGGGAAGAAGTGACTCAAATCTCCTACGATTTGTCAGCTCATTCAAATTACAGCCAAGTGCAATTAGGATACATGTCGATTGGCAAAGACCGGTGGAATCTCAAGATTGCTTTCATTCGCCTACGAGCCGATGCAGCCAAAAATAGCACAAGACTCAATGCAATTACGGAAGTATACATGGTATCATATTGGCCTATTGTACATTGTCTGCTGTGCGATCATTTCACTTAGCTGCTTTGCTAAATCTAACATTATTGCTGCTGTATAGTAAAGAAAGAGATCGTCTGTAGGCAACTTTCGCACTGAACATACAGGCAAGAATAAGACAGACTACGTACATGGCTACATATTAGCATTGTACTTACCTTCCATGAATCTCAAGGCGATGATGCGTGTCTGAATCAACCGACTATGCGGGGGATACTTTATCCTTCCTCGTGAAAAGCGATGAAAGCCTCTTTCAGTTTCTTTAAGCTCGCAAACCAACGAACTACTGTAATAAAATCCTTAGTGCTGTGTACACAGTCCGAGTCTACGTTGTTGCTAACTCTATCAGAGTGTTGCTGTTCAATGATTACTGTGAGGATATGATTCAAGGTCATAATATAATATGCACGGAGGCAAAACCTATTGATTTCTTTGGTTAGAGATCGTCATCACCGCTGTGCAAAATCTGTCAGACTGAGGCTGTCAGTCCAGGCTATCTTGCCGATTTGAACGCTCGCGTTCAGTTTTATTGTCCTTCTCTCGTGTGGTGGTATAGAGGGCTCATTCTACAATGGCTAAAAATATATTACTAAGAAGTTTCTAAAGAGACAATGTCATAAAACAGCTGCGTGTCTCACCCAAGTTTATACTCCAGCTGTGTGGGACCTGGTTACTAGTAGGTTAGTCTACATTCAAGACGTTAGTTCTTTCTATCCTGCTGTAAATGTCGTAAGATAGGATAACTGCACAATATGAGAACATGTGAACAGAGGGCTACATCCAGGGGTGGCGCCAGGATTTGCCCGACAGGGGGTCAAGCTCCCCGACAGGGGGCCAGCATTTCAAGGCCCCTACAAAGGCATTGAGTGGGTTCCAGTGGGACGTGACTTGGCAAAATTTGAGGCGCGCGAAGCGTGCCGAAATTTCTGGCTTTCTTTTTAACAAATTCTTAAAGGGACAATCCTCTCACCCCAAACTACACTTCTAGCATAGGGTAACAGAAACTCTCAATTGGCTCAGCTTTTTGATTGACTGCTAATTCAAACAATGCAGAGTGCCAAAACTTATATTACACAACAAAAACTGTTCTGATAGTGTTCTGATTATACACGTTGAGCTTTCTATATTCACCATGAAGCAATAAAGTGAGATTGTGACATGTCTGGATGAGGGTGAATTTCAGACAATTGTGGGAGGGGCTTAATTAAGAAGGTTAGGAGAATTGATACTGTTTGGGATGAGAGAATTGGGCCTCTAAAAATCTGGAGTATATTTTGTAGAAAAAAATTAAAATTTTTGAAAGAAATTTGGCTTTTGTAAAGATCATTAAAACGTCGGGGTGTTTATCAAAAAATCTGTCCTTCATATGGGCAAAATCAAAAACGTTTTATACGCGACAGCGGAAATTCTGCTGCGTTCATACATTTAATCGTTCTAGACCTACGTACTTAGGCCAGGCTCCAGAGGAGACTAGAAGCTTGCCCGAAAAGTTTTTCCCTTTTTGGAACGAAGATTTGAACATTTTGAGCTTATCATATTGCAGGAAAATTTGCTTCTGTTAGGTTATAATGATAAAATTAGGTTCTTTATTAAGCGTTATGCCTTTCAAGCAGGCGCGGCGGAACGGAAAAAATATTGGGGGGGGGGGGGGGGGCTGAGTGCCAGCAGGACTATCTAAGCGGAGCGCCACCATCAGTTGGCGCGGAGCGAACAAGAAAATTTTTGACTTTACAGACCCCCCAGGTGTCCGGAAACGGCACTTCCCGCGTGTTCTATGTTGCATGTATCCAGCCTTAAAATATGGTTCTCATGTTTAAAATTTCTCAGCTAAAAAGAAAAAATTCAGCCTGTGAAAAATGGTAATATATATCAGATAAATTGAGATGATACAAGAACAATAATTAATTATGCATCCTCTTTCATTGATTCTGTTTGCCGTGTTATTCACTTTCTGCACCCCTTGTTACATTTGTCCACTCATACATGTCAATTACTCAATTATATTTCCCCTAGATCTATACCATTTGTCCCCTAAACATCCCCCTCCCGTGGTTCCTCCCAAGAATACCACCAACCTAATCTATACCGATCTCAAATCCAGTGGTGGAGCTAGGGATTTCGGTCAGAGGGGGCGAAAATGGTTTGCAGGGGCGCTTCGAAGGAGTAAATACCCTGAACCTCAGCACGATCGGGACCACAGCTTTTCAGACTTTCCATTTGATTTTCCGAACCTGGTAGAAGACTACTTTGCCATTTCTCCTCCGCAAGTTTTTCTATTAAAACATGTTTAAATTGTCTCTCCATGGGTCTCCGCAGAAGAAAATTTCGGGGGCTGGGCAAAATTCTTTTAGGCAAAATGCTATAAGGGGGAAAGCTCCGCGCCACCATGAGTTGGCGCGGAGCGCCCAAAAATTTTATCCCACAATGTCTCCCAGATCTCTGGAAATGTTATTTCTAAAGCCTGTTTACCGCATATAAATAGGGAAAACACTGAGTGAACTGTTAAGGAATGTTGATGTTAATTTTTCTTCGTCTTTTTCTATATGTTTTTTTCGTTTTTTCAGTTTTTTTTTATTTTCCATTGGAGGGCAAGTTCCGTTTGCCCCTACCTACGGACGCCCATGTTTCTATCCCTCCCTTTCACATTCTAGTATAAAGGCGGTCATTTTATTTTGTGTGTTATTGTCAGGTCTCGATTTAAGATTCTAATGTTATAATGGGCTACTTTGTGAAGATAAAGATTAAACCTGTTAGAGCCAAGTAGCAAGCAAATCTTACACGAGGAAAAAGTTATGGAAATTAATCACCGTAAGGTGTACATTTTTGGTATCTGGGAATCAAGATAAGTGCACGAAGAAACATTGCTTGACGTATTTTACATCCTGTGACCACTCTGAAATAGCCATTTATTAAGTACATTGCAAGAAATATCCAAGACAAAAGGTCTGTTTGGCTCTCTAGATACCGAATTTATACTAAATAAAAGTAGCCTAAACCTAGGCTTATTAGATGCAATTTTCTGGCTTTTGAGTCACGTAAGTACAGAAACAAGCATTTTCATGGGATTATCGTGCAGTGTCAGAAAACACCAAACAATTGTAATTTATCATGAGAATGGTCACTTGAAGAAAAGCAAAATGGAAACTGCTCATTAAAACTCTTAAACCATTACCACTATGATGACAGTTTTTATTTTATTTTAACCTGAATGTTCTCTTCAAATGATTTTGAAAAATGTTGTGGAAGCTATTTTGGTACCTTTATGAACTCTTTTTATTGTCTATGCTGACAAATATCCCCGACAACAAGAGGTATTTTTGCGCTTCAATTATTGTTGCGCCCTTTGCAACATCTGTTATTGACAGGGAGGGTTAATTTAATGTCAGTCTGTGTATTTTGTTAGCTTATAAATCAGGCTTGGTGTGGAAGCAATGAACTTAGTAGCACAGTGACAGCATTTATTAGTGCGTATAAAGCATGAAGATACGTCTCGGCAAAAACCTATCCCTATATTACAGAAGATGACCCTTTTCATCAGAATAAAGTGCAGATAGTACAGTTACTGGTGGCTGTTTGGGCATTTTGTTATCTGGGCCTTTAAACAACGCTATTAAATTATGTCTTTTGCCCAAAAATGGTGCAAGAGTTAAGTATGTTAAAAACCTAAAAAGGGCGCGGACAGACGATTTTAGTCCGTCAGGGGGCGACCGCCCCCCTGACCATATGGCAGCTCCGCCACTGCTCAAATCCCAAACGTACTATAGACTTGTGTACTAACGGTAGTAGAATGCGTTGTTCAACCTCGCGAAAAACGATCAGTAAAACTTAACAAGATTACGCAGTAAGAGACCATACTGCTTCCACTTTTTGAGGAGCTCGGAGATTGGGTTGGGGATGATAAAGAGGCTTTAGCGTGTCCAGTATCTTTTTCATCGACAACTTTCCCCTAAAATTATTAGTAGGCCTATATTGTGCATTAGACTGATGGAAAACATGTTCACCACCCACTTCAATATTCTCCCGCCGTCACCGGTCACCACTTCTTGAAGCGCACCTAACAAATATTGGGGGGCTAACCATCCCTTTCCCCCCCCCTCTTTTTTCATGGGGGGGGCTAAGCCCCCAAGCCCCCCCCCCCCCCCCCCCGGTTCCGCCGCCACTGCTTTCAAGAGCAAAATTAGGTAAAATCTCGGGGTGATTAACTGCAGTGCAGCTGGCTTTGGTTATTTGTTATACTGAGTATACATCGAAACTGGAGAATTTTGCCACTTTTAACAATCTGAAGCTTACATTGGGGATATGTTGTAATTTTATGACAGATTTGGGTTTTTTACGGAAGAATCTGACCTTGTAAGAAAAGTTAAGTAGGGGATGATCTGTAGTCACGATGGGCAGATGGGGTTACTGAATATCATCATGCAGATTAAGGCACTCGGACTAAATTGGAAAATTTTCGCGCGGAAAAAGTGTGGCTTCCCATATATTTTAAGTTTTATATTGTATTTATTGAAATAGGCGTACGGGAGCGTTTCAGCTTTCGAGGGGCAGATTTCTGTCCGAAAAATGTAATCCTAAAGTTTCCGAAAGACTATCTAAGAGAAGCGCATAGATATTTTTGAAAAATTGAGAACCCACAGATAGCAGGGAAAGGCATTTCCCGGGCTGGTAACTAGAAACAAAGTAGCCATTATTTTGACCTTTCTTTCGCAATAAAATTTTCACTTTATAATATTGCCCCAAAACGAAGAATAATATGCAAGCATCCATTGTTCTGTTAAGTAATCTGTTCGACCAAAACACAATCTAAGCGGAGCACCACCGTCAGTTGGCGCGGAACGTAGAGAAAATTGTTTAAAAAATCTAACCCCTCTGGCCTCCGGAAGCCTGAAATGGCATTTCTGCACTTGTAACTAGAAATGAAGCAGCCATTATTTTGAGCTTTCCTTTGAAATGAGTTTCACTTCAACAGAAAAAACCCAACTTACTAAGTGATCAAAGGTCTTGTCTCTTTTCGGGGGAAACTATGCAATGGAACTGAAAACATACTAATATATTTGACTCTTCTAAGAATCTGCGTTGTATTCAACTGCAAGATCCACTAAAAAGATTACTTTTTCTACGTGACTGTGGGAACTTCAATCAGATTATAAATGATTTTACTTCCAAGGTAGGCTATATGAAAATACGTCACGTTACAAGGTGGCTTCAAATGAATTTTCAGTCAGACTTAGGGGGAGACATTCTCACGCCACTGTTTATCATTATGTGTAGCTCAAAACGGTCTGGCCGATTTTCATTACCAAAGCAAAAATTCGGCTGTCGGGGCAGGCCAGATGGCAGAACATAGGGGACTGCATGCACATGAGCAACGTCTGGCCCGTTTTTGTAAGGAAAGATCGGAATTGTGAGCTTCCTGGAAGGTATGGTCTTCTAGTAGGCAAAATCAAGAAGATTGTCCGGGTGACGGAAGTTATCATGCCCACATCTTTTATCGGCCTGTAGATGAAGGCTCCCCGACGAAATTGGATTTTCTCAGCAACGAAGGGGGGGGGGGGGTCCCGACGGGGACATGACCTTGCACGCACGGATTGAAGGTGGGGTGAGGGATAGTAAGAGCGATTAAAAACGATTCAGATATGCATTAAAATAGTGTTACAAAGGAGAAAATAGTTCAAAGAGGAAAAACAATTCATCATCATCAATCCAGTAACTTCAGTCTTTTACGTTTTTCACAGTTTTAGGCCTCCCCGAAAAAATGCCGTCCTTTCCCGACGGGGGATGAGATAGGACAAGGTACACGGAATGAGGTATAACGGAGCTAAGAAGAAGTGATTGAAAATCGATTCCAATATGCATTGAAATAGAATTACAAAACAAAAAATATGTTCAAAATCACCCACCCAGTAACTTCAGTCCTTTGAGGTTTTTTATTTTTTTTTTTTATTTTTTTGGTCCTCCCCGACAAAACCGCCGACCTTCCCCGACGGGGGGCCAGTGTTCCCCGACGGGGGGAGGGGCATGGCCCCCGGCCCCCGGCCCCCACGCTGGCGCCACCCCTGGCTACATCGAACTGAAAGTCTGACTGAAATTGCCTACAAACAGTCCTAGTCTCTGAGCATAGGCACAGGAAGGGGATGGGGTGGGGCTTGGGGCGACAGCTCCCAAAGAAAAATGAGGGGTTGAAGCATGATGCTTTCGCTCCCCACTTACCGGGACAGAAAACCCCTTTTTTTTATTTTTGCAAATCTCAAAACGGCAAAATTTCCGGCGGCTTCGCGCGCTGCAAAACTGAAATAATAAATGCAGTAGTGCTCGCATAAATCAGTTTGGTAAACTTTTCCGAGCTCTGAAAATGACAAAATTAGATATTTACCGTAGGCCTACTATGTGACACCACATCATCAAGAGACATCGGCATGCAGCTATATTGCAATTTTTATAAACTGTCTTTCATAAAATTCCAAATGTTTACCAATGAAAGTTCTTGAATTTGAAATATTTTGTCTTAAAGGGACTACAAAGTTTGGAAAACTTTTGAAATGTCATTGGAGAGCGTCAGTTCGAAAGCCTTAGATAACATTATGTAGCAAAAACGATTCAGTCGTCGCACGTGCAATCATTCTCAGATTTGCCACAAACATACGAACTAAGTGCAGATTCTTCAGTATTCCCCCAACTCGTTAAATTTCCTTACAGGAAACCCGGAATCCAAAGCAATTCTGCAGCCTAAAAGCTCCATATCTACATATATTTGCGTAAAAGGGGCAAAAATTCCCGCCCTTCCCGCGCCGCAAATTACGTCCGTAAAACAATGGGTGTTCCCACCTGGAAGAAAAAATCGGAAAATTTGGGTGCTTACCCCTTTCTCCTAAAAAGTCTGTTATACCCCCTGTAGCTTAAGTGCTACTTACAAGCCCAAGAAATGCAATTTCCGGATGTCTCAGAGCCTCTATTTTTCAAAATATTCTGTACGCTCCGCGCCTCCTGAAGGTGGCGCTTCGCTTTGATAGTCTTTCGAGCAAGACAGCATATTTCAGACAGGGAAGCAGTTCAGGCCCACCGTACTCAAATAATTTCACATACACCTATCATCAGTTAACTCTCAACCATGTCAGTTGAGAAGTCTGTGTAGGTGGAGCCTTTAGTTATTGAAATGTCAAAGTGTTACCCGATGTTCAATGTTGCAGAGCAATGACGTAGCTACAAGGGGCAGGGGGCAACAGTCTCCCTGCCTTGAAGAAGTGAAAAATTCGGGAATTTGCCATTTGAGACACCAGTGAATTACAGTGTGGGTTTCCCAACTTTTCTTTCATAAAATTCCGAATTTTTCCTCCTAAAAGTTCCGTATTTGTAATTATTAGTTTTAAAAAGGCAAAATATTCCTCGCGCTAATTCGGGCCCTAAATTAGGCCTACAGCCCCTAATGCAGTGAGTGGTCAAAAAGGAGTGGAGTGACAAACTTTCCCGAGCCGCTACAGTGCCGTTTCCCTAAAATTTTCTTCAGTGCAGGCTCTTACTTTTGAATATTTTGTCTGACAAAGGCAACAAACTATACGGGAGCTTTATGAATGTCGCCGAGAATAGATAACATGATGTTGCAACAACGATCTTCAGTCGACATGCTGTATCTCAGATTATGCTAATAGGAAACGCAGATTTTTCGATAGTAACCCAAATATTCAAATTTCCTTACAGGAAACCCTGAATCTAAACTACTCTCTGCAATACAAGCTCCATATTTAGAAATATTTGTCTAAAAGGACCCAACTTTTCGGTGCGCTCCGCGCGCTGCAACTTGACGCTCCTAATACAATAGTATATTCATACTTAACAAAAAATCGGAAAATTAGGGTGCTAACGCCCCCCCCCCCCTCCGAAAAAAGTCACTGTTGCAGAGGGTACAGATTTACTAGAATTGTTGTCTTGTGTAGCATGGCTGCAGGAAACACGTTTATTTCCACCTTTTCAGTACGCAGTTTCACTTGAAAAAATGAGTCATAGCATTTCATTTTTTTTATTTAAAAAGAAAAAACCAAACAATCGTTCTTGCTCCTTGAAAAAATGGAAAATTTAGCATAAAAATGTACCTTTTGGTCAATGGGTTAGGTTAGTTAGTGAGTTACTTAGATGGAGTTTTACGGCCCAGTTTCCAACCTATTGCTTCAAGTTGAGTCGGCCACGGCCATTTTCCAGTTGTGGCTCACTGGCTTGTTTTCAATATCTCATTGCTTATGCGGAGCATCACGCACAACGGTCGTCAATGGGGTGGGGTGAGGTGCAAACTTGTTCGGCCGTCCCCCCCCCCCTTCCCACTTTCATATTGCTTCCTACGCCACTGCCTCTAAGGATTATACGGCCCAAACTCTAGGATTCTGGCAGCCTGGGTCCCTTTTTGTTTTGGAATTCAGCATAAATAGTGATGAATTGTTCATATTTGAAATTCTCTAATCGCCTCCTTTATTACGTGGCATAGTGGAAATGTAAATTTCCATAGGCCTTGGGCCTACATGTTTTCGAAAGAATACTTTGCTGCTGAAACTCATAGGGTGGCCGGAAATCTGAGAGGTATATTAAGCCATGTTTTCTGTGAGCTATGCGTCAGCTGATTGTGTCGCTCCACTTGATGTCGTTACTTCTCCGTTCTCACCACAGTTCAACACTCAGCGCCCTTAAACCTAGCCTAATAAAAGCAAGTGTGGGGAGGCCATGCACTGCGCTGTCCTGGAGTGGGAGAGGTCTAAATCTTCCCCACCCCCATCGCACCTTTAGAAAATGTTTGTTTTTGTGAAGGACTGAGATGCAAAAAGGTGTTAACGCTCGGCAGTGGCGTAGCTAGGATTTTTTCCAGGGGGGGGGGGGGCAAAGGTATGAAATTTCCCCAAAACTTTTCCCGGTCAATGTGTATGTATTTCATATAAAATATGCAAACTTACAAGTATAACAACATTACCATGTCATTTTGTAATGTTACGTGCATTTTAATCTTAAAGTAAAACATAGAGCAATCGGAAATAACAAAGTATATTATTTTGATAAACAATATCTGGTTTATTTGTATGTACTAACGCAGGATTTCTATGAAGGGGAGGGGCATGCAGTATGGTCTAAGGGGAGGGGTGTCCGGAAATTTTTTGACGTTTTCAAGGAGCCTAGAGGCAAAATGGTGCAAGATTTTCGACTTTGACAGGAACAGTGTTAAAAGTTGAATCGTGGTTGTTCATGAGGATAAAACTGAAACTTTTGTGTCTTGACATGCATTTCCTTATGCCATTTATGCTACACTACGAAGCAAAACTTGTCATTAAATTTGCACACTTTCAGGAGTCAAAATAAAAGAGCATTGATCGGTATTTTTGGTTTCATTGGCCACAAAATGTTATTTTGTCATAAAGAGTATCTAAGCGGAGCGCCACCATTGGTTGACGCGGAGCGTAGAGAAAATTTGGAAAAATCAGACCCCTTAGATGGCCGGAAATAGCATTTTCCAGGCTAATACGAAGAATCTAGCCAGTCGCATTCTTCTTTTGTCGTTTGCAATAAAATGCTCACTTCAAAATATGTTCGCAAACTGCAAAGTGATCAGAGAGTTAAGAGCTAATTTTACCCAAAAAATGTAATTTTGCCCAAAAGACCGAGCGAAGCGCCACCATTGGTTGGCGCGGAGCGTAAAGAAAGTTTCGAAAAGTCAGACCCCTCAGATGGTCAAAATAGCGTATTTATTTTGTAAAGAGAATCTAAACATGTAGTCTTTTTTATCGATGCCACCAGTGGGAAACAGAGTCTACCTTTTTAAGTAAAATTGGAATTTGACAGAATTTGCCTAGGTCTATTTGTAGGATTTAAAAAAAATGACATCACTGAAAGACCTTGCAGGGACAATCCTTCCCATTTGAAAGTTTTTGAAAATTAGGTGTCCTTATAAGCAATCTAGTGCCACATATGCTATCTTTTGAAGTAAAATCTGTGGTAATGAAGTTAGACTACGTATTTTTAGAACAAAGAAAAAATGGCATCTGTGAGGGGGGCATGCCCAATGGTCTCCCCTTCGCACGCCATTAAGGAGGCCTAATAGTGGCTCGATCACACAGGATATCCTGTGAGAAAAGCAGTCTGTTAAGTGTAGAAGGCTACAAGGTACTCATTGTCCATTTCTTGTTACACTCAAAGTGAGCAGAAAGCTATTTTCCCGAACTAGCTTGTAAGCCTCCAAGGATTAGGCTAAGTAACAAAATGTAAGTGTGCCAACAGATCCCGTTAATTCTAATTTCTAGATTAACTTTAAGTTTATCGTTGGCCATGGATTGTTTCAGCCCCATCCATCGTTATTTACACAGAGTAAAATCGTACAGCTACTGCTAGCTTGTAAAAGAACATAACAACCTCGGGGGTCTACGGTAGTGTATGGCAAGCGAAATGTCCAATAATTAGAAAAACCAAGTTTTTCGATCGAAAAACCAAGTTTATCGGTCGAAAAACCAAGATTATCGGTCGAAAAACCAAGTTTATCCGTCGAAAAACCAAGATTATCTCCATATCCTGGTCTTTCGGTCGAAAAACTTGGATTTTCAAAATAACTTGGCTTATCGGTCGAAAAACTTGGATTTTCAGTCGAAAATCCAAGTTTTTCGATCTATCTGGTATATCGAAAGATAAACTTGGTTTTTCGAAGCCGAATGTCCAATAATTAGAAAAACCAAGTTTTTCGATCGAAAAACCAAGTTTATCGGTCGAAAATCCAAGATTATCGGTCGAAAAACCAAGTTTATCGGTCGAAAAACCCAGTTTATCGGTCGAAAAACCAAGTTTATCGGTCGAAAAACCAAGTTTGTCAATGCAAAACGTCCAATAATTAGTGCAACCAAGTTCTTCGGTAGAAAAACCAAGTTTTTCGATCGAAAAACCAAGTTTTTCGATTGTTTCGAAAAACCCGGTTTTTCGATTACCATGGTGATTTGCAGGTTCTACTTTCTGTGACCACGACATGCGACTCCATCAAATTGATGGGCTATGTAACAACATGCATGCAGCTCAGTACGTACGTACAGTACATATCATATTGCATAGCTAACGTTGGTAACTTCTAAAGAGGACATCGTCAAGAAACAAAAATGGAATTTAGGTTGGCCAAAATAATATTCTTGTTTGTGATTATCAACTGTTTCAGCACCATAACAGACAAGAAAGATCGTCAGAACCTAAAGTTGCTTCATTCCTTAGTCGACTGCCAAATCTTCGCTCATTTCAACGGTGAGTAGCGTGCCCCCATCCCGACACAAAAAACGGAAATGGAAGGAATGGAAGAAGAGAAAAGGAAAAAGAGGAAAAGGAGGGGAAGGGAAGGAAAGAAAGGCAGAAGAAAAAAGGAAAACGGAAAAAGGAGGGGGAGGAAAGAAATGGGGAAGGAAAAAAAGAGAAAATTGAGAAAAGAAAGAAAGTGGACCAACTATAACATCAAAAGCAAGGATGATCTGCCTCCGTGGAACACTGTTTTGGTCAATATATGAACATTCATTTAGAAAAATATATGAACATTCATTTAGTCGCCTAAAGTTAATATAATAATATCTGAGGTCCACTTTATCGGAGGAAAGACTTTCCTATCGTGCTCTCCTCATTATACAGAAAGCGACATTTCTGCGAGTATTGACTTTGATCCAGTCATCAATACATTCAGTATATGACCATCTGACGAATGGAACTTAACTATAGGACAATACAGCCCACATTTAAAGACCGTTCATGCAAGAAGACCAAGAACATAAAGCGTTTTTTCCTTTAACGTTTAAAAAATGTTTATTTGGATGTAATATATCAGATATATTTTCATGTTGACATATGAATTGTTAAACTTGAGTTCGTGTATATTTTTCGTTTTACCTGAAGACACCAAGTCATGTAAGTGTTGACCATATTGCATAAAATTTGCTCGCATTTGGGATGTGAAAAGTAATCTTTTTTTAAAGTCATCCCGACTCTCTGTCAAAGGGACTTGAGGTGAAAAGTAATCAAAATTATATTCAGATGGTGGTGTTTGAGGAGGGGAGCAGTCCACAACCCCACCATAGGCGTAGAAAGCGGGGACTGGGGGCGGTGACACCCCCCCCCCCCGTGAAAAATGAAGCAGCGGAACCATGCTTCCGCTCCTCCCGGGTAATGAATCCCCTTTTTTCATTGTTCCAAATCTCAAAAGGAGCTGCAACTAAACTGCAATGTGAGGTGCATTTGCTGTCGCACATAAATCAGTTTGGCAAACTTTTCCGAGCTCTGGAAATGACAAAATCGGATATTTAGCACATGTGACACTACATCATCAAGAGACACCGCAGCTATATTGCCATTTTTGTACACTGTCTTTCATAGAATTCCAAATTTTCTTCACTGAAAGCTCTTGATTTTGAAATATTTTGTCTAAATAGTTCGAGAAACTTTTGAAATGTAATCGTAAAGTGCCAGTTCGTATGCCTTAGATAACATTAGGTAGCATCAACGACTGAGTAATCGTGCAATCTAGCTTCTTCTGGAAGCAGTTTATACTTTGGTTTCGCCGAACGGCTTTTTGCCAGACAGTCGGGAGGACTTTAGAATGCAATCATTCTCAGATTTGCCACCAATATTTGAAGGAGGTACAGATTCGTCAGTAATCCCCCAATTCTTTAAACTTCCTCATGGGAAACCCAGAAAGCTTCCTGCAATACAAGCTCCATATTTACAAATGTGTTTAAGGACCCAAATTTTCGGTATGTACCTAATATAGCAGTGTTCACACCAAAGAAAGAAATCAGAATTACTTAAAAAAATTTGTTCTTGCTCGTAGAAAAGGCAAAAAATTTAGTATAAAAATGTACCTTTTGATCAATGGGGTATAATGAGTTGCATGGTCCAAAACTGTACTCCCCCCCCCCCACTTCAATATTGCCTCCGACGCCACTAAACACAACACTTCCCTTGAGGCCCTAAGACACCCACAAACTAAAACAGTGTACATCATCTCAACAGCTCAACTAGTACAAAATCGGGAAACCTCTATGCTATTGCCCCCCCCCCCACCCGGACAGTCAGGTCTGGTTACGCCACTGATTTTGGCCAACCTTAATTCCATTTTTGTTTCTTGATGATGTTCTTTTTAGAAGTTACGGACCTAAGCTATGCAAAATGATATGTATCAATCATTTTGAAGGAGCCGCCATCTAGCATGTCGTGGTCGCAGAAAGTAGTACCGGCAAATCACCATGGTAATCGAAAAACCAAGTTTTTCGAAATAATCGATAAACTTGGTTTTCCGACCGATAATCTTGGTTTTTCGACCGATAATCTTGGTTTTTCGATCGATAAACTTGGTTTTTCGATCGATAAACTTGGTTTTTCGATCGATAAACTTGGTTTTTCGATCGATAAACTTGGTTTTTCGACCGATAAACTTGGTTTTTCGAAACAGTTTGTCCAGTGATTCGAAAAACCAAGTTTTTCGGCCGATATTACATGTTGTTTGTTCAATAATTAGAAAAACCAAGATTATCAGTCGAAAAATCAAGTTTATCGGTCGAAAAACCAAGTTTATCGGTCGAAAAACCAAGTTTATCGGTCGAAAAACCAAGTTTATCGGTCGAAAAACCAAGTTTATCGGTCGAAAAACCAATATTATCGGTCGAAAAACCAAGATTTTTGGTTGAAAAACCAAGTTTATCGGTCGAAAAACCAAGTTTATCGGCGGAACACATGGTTTTGATCGATAATCTTGGTTTTTCGACCGATAAACTTGGTTTTTCGACCGATAATCTTGGTTTTCGACCGATAAACTTGGTTTTTCGATCGAAAAACTTGATTTTTCTAATTATTGGACATTTCGCTTGCCATAAAGTGACTTGTCAGTTTTCACATCCTTTTACTGAATTCCCAAAGTATCACGTGAATAACAGCTTCCTGTGCACTGAAATGCACTGATCATAACCCCCGTGCGTATACAAGCACAAGAGAACATTCAGTCTGCTACGCGGCGAGGACATTTCTGTGGAACGCGAATTTGGCCGGTTCATGCGACACTGACGAAATCTGAGTTAATTTGTTGCATGAAAATACGATATATGTGGGAGAAATGTCTCACAATTTCTTATTCTAACAGAAATTTTTGTAATAATAAGAAGATTCATCAAATTTCCCCATTTTCATCAAATTTCCACAAAAATTTTTCCGGGGGGAGGGCAACTTGCCCCCCCCCTGCCCCGCCCCCAGTAGCTACGCCACTGACGCTCGGGTCAGCCTCGTTGACTATTTCCGAGTGCTTTCTCCGACTGACTGATTCCCGGAATGGATCGAAACAGGCGTCTCGGGAAGCTCCTAAAGTGTTCTGTTCAGTTTTTATAAAAAAAATAACACAACGAAATAAACAGTGGTTAGCCTATATTTGATTTTTTTTTTATTTCGGAGGGGAAGGGGGAGGTGAAGGCAAGGTTACAACTATTAACTCTGAGACCGTGCTTTAGAACAGTGCACGACACTCTCAGATACTGTTGTAGACATATGGCAATATGTCCCATCAGCCTCCCATAATCAGACCGTGGGTAATGATCATGCAGATTGTGACCCGTACCTGTAGAAAACTGAATTTTCCTCTGACCAAGGACTGCTTTTAAACTTTTAATACGATATATACGATTATTTCTTGGAGCTTCCAACTCAAGTCGTCTTGTTGACGGAACGTTAGAACCACAAATTTTGTTAGTTCGTTTATTTAATAAATTCCTTGTTAGTTTTGGCAGTCTCTCAATGACAAATTTAGCGGTATAATCGCGAAAGAAATTATAACCGAAAATTTCTGATTGCAGCATGTTGTACTCACATCTCGGCTCCCGATGAACCTGCTTCCTACTAGGCCTACAGCAGTGCAATAGTCCATGTCCCAAGCCAGTACTTCCATGTATAGATAGGGTTTTTATTCATTGGCGTTTTTGCAGGGGTTAATCGACAAGCACCCAGTCAAAGAGGGAAACGGCATAATTTTTCAGGCACACGAATAGCTTTATTGTAAAAGAACATCAAACTATATAACGACTGCTTATATTCTACTTACAATCGTGGGACATATATATTTCCGGCTTTTTGAGAGATCGCGTCTTTTTTTTCAAATTTTCAGGGCGTTTCGTGCAGATGACACCGCTCAGGTATAGTCTTTCTTGCATCATGAGTACCATACATATATTGGGCATGACAACAAGAATTCTCTCTCCACTCGCTTACTATGAAATTAATCAAATTTTTTATTCACTATAGATCCATCCGAAAAACACCCGTCCATCCCAGTTTTCTCGATTAGCTTGTAAGCTCGTATACGTGTCACCAGTTTGCTGAAATTCGGGAAAATAATATTTTTTCTTTCAGAGTCGGTGTTGTCCTCACCCCTTGCAGAGAGGAGCCCATATACGCATATAGATTGGTATTATATATTAGTTTTATCTTGTTTTTCTCCGTCACCAACTTGCCCCTCAACAACTGTGTGTATGAACAGGCAGGTGTTTAGTCCGCACACCTGATCTGAGTAATAATCCTGTCAATTCAAAAGGTGTTTAATTTGTTTGAAGTGTTAAAACTGTCTCATAACACCTCCCAGGCCTACTGAAGCTATATTACGATCAATGACCTCATTTGGATCATGCCCGCGGTCGTTTTTTTCAGTGGGATTCTTCTAATTTTGATCCGTTTTGTTAATTTTAGTATTTTTTTTTACTTATTCCTTTTTATTTAGTTATTTATAAATAATTTTTGGTTCTTAAGTTGGATAAGCCCAATATATGTAGAACCATACTGTTGAGTCTTGGTGTCTGTGTGCGTGTTTGTGTCTGTCTGTGTGTGAGGCATTGTACGTGTGACTTGTCCGCACGATTTTCACCGCTTGGAAACAACTTTTCCCCGGGTAAGCTGAGGAGGGATTTCTTCTAAGACGTGGAATGTTGTTTTAAACTCTAATAAAGATGTAAGGAATTCCAACATTTCTGAAAGTAGCAGGCTTGAGACATTCTATAAACATTTTCCGAGGAGCGTCTTTTTTGGCCACTCTGCGAATGAATTGATACCGATTTAATTACAATATGCAGGAGAAAAATTCTTCACGTAGGTTCTCGGTACAAAGATAGGCTACAGTAAATTTGCCTTTCATTTAAAATATGCGAAACTTCGTCTATGATCCTCGACAAAAATACAGGGAACAAACCCGCTTCCGGTATCAATGTTGAAGCAGGGAGGTGTGATAAGTAACACCTCCCTGGTTGAAGCTTCAGAACGCCACAACATTTAAAGGGACTCATTGAGTTGATATCCATGACTAAATAAGATTTTTAAAGGGTCACTAATACATAACCGCAATGGTCATAGTTAACATAATGAGTCTAGTTTCATATCCAATAGTCATAGGACAAGTTAAAATTTTGAGTTTTGTGGTGTCTTTACTTGCATCGCTTTGGTATATGAATTGAAAAAGTGTCTGGTCACGAATTTTTGAAATCTGAATTGAACCATTAAGTACTCACTCATAAAACATTATTTGTTTGTATGTATATTGGGGTTGTCTAAGTTTGACCACTTGTCATTAGAATGTGAAGAAACTTAGCAGGTTTGGAAAAATTTGTTGAATTTCATGAACCAACTCAATGAGCCTCTTTAATGGAAGAATGATCTAGTCATTGTTAGTTTTCCTTGTTTCGTCCCACCATTTTTATCGAGGATTGTCATATTGTCGTTGGTTAGGGTTATCATAAGACAGGAACCCCCGATCTGGTTGAGGGCGCCCCCTTTTTTAAAGGTATCCAGATCATGGAGCTAATGCGGTACTTCGTCAAAGTATTAGCTCCAATGTCTAGATATTGCAAAATATTACATTGTGAATTTGAAAGCGAAAACAGAAAAGTGTGAAGAAGCTGCAGGACACCTTGGAAAATTTTAAAACTCCGCCCGGACGACACGGTTACCTCGAATCAGAAAAAAAGGGGGGGGGGGTCTAGTAAATCCGGAAACGTAGCTAACCCTAGATGAAGGCACGGAATTCAGCAAAGTATGTTAGTATGAGCGACAGCTCTCTGGTATGATTACATTAACATACATTCAAGAAAACGTCATCATGTAACCTCACAGGGTCGTGCATGCAGCGCGGTTTTTACACAGTTCCAATTTGACAGATTAGGATCCCGCCGCAAAGATAACATTGTTATTTATCAAAGTGTCATTTTCCTCACAAAAATCAATACTTAAGCGAAAGATGTTTGGTATGGTAGTGCTTGAGCGATCAATCAGTTTTCGGTGTCGGGAGTAGCGTTATAGATGGGGGGTAATCAATCGGTTACGAAGTAATCCAATTAACAACAAATGAATCTACTGTAACCTATAGACGAATCCGATTAGCGATCGTGATGTGTTAGTGAATGTAGGCAGCCATTAGTGGGGTCCATTAGTCTTAAATTGTCTTTATTTATTGTCTACATGAATTTCAAACCCTCATATTCAGTGAAATTGAGTGAATTAAGATTCAATTTAGTCCATCCATGATATAGGTAAACGAGGAATTTGAAAGATTAATAGGTGATGGACCCCAGTTATGGCCGACTAAATCAGACCATCACTTGCTGTCCGCATTCGTCTATAGCTTGCACTAACAAAATAATGGAAATAAACCCCACGCTATCCCTCTCCACACGTTCAGTGTAACTCAAATATTTTATAGATTACATCCATTTATGTAATTGTTTCCAGTAATCACATATACAATACACAATATACCCTCAAACCTGCCAATTTTCCAAATTTCTGACCATCTCTACGCCACTGTTTCTCTCTTCTGTTTTTTGTCGGGAGGTCTGGAGTTCGAGTCCTGGCTGGGTCATACCGAAAACTTTAAAAACGAAACCTACTGCCATTGTGCTTGGTGCTTAGCATAAGCAATGGAGTAGGGAAAAAAAAACAGTGAGCCACAACTAGAAAAAAAGCCGTGGCCCTCCCAACTTGAAACAAATGGTTGGAAACTGGGCCGTAAAACTCCATCTAACCTAACCTAACCTCTTCTGCTCTTGTCCCATCCTTTACCGACTGCGTGCATGGTTAGAGCATCCGACTTGCAGCCAGAAGATCTATAGAGTTCTAGTCCCGGCAGGGTCATTTTAACGACTTTAATCATTGATCCTACTGTCATCGTACTTGTTGCTCAGCGTAGGCGATGGGGTAGGGAAAACAAACCAGTGTGCCACAACTGGAAAAAACAGTGGCCGGTCTGACTTAAAGGGGAATTTTAAGCAAAAATTTTATGTCATGTGTGAAATAGGAACCAATACACAGTGTCGTGAAACTTCCATTCAAATCGAACATGTATTTCTCCACTGAGATATCAATAAATGAAGTCACTCGATTTGTGTTTCACGTAAATTTGAGGGCAGCAGAGGTCATGTCATTTCCTCATTTTGCCAAGTTATGCTTTGTTACCATTTGATTTTTCACTGTTGTCTTGACATTGAAGTTGATAGGGATAGGACCTCCCTGTGTGAAATGTATAAAGTTCTCATGCCATTTCTTCCATCATACATCATATTCTCCCACTATCATGGAACTGCTGAAGAGAAAATTGGTTTGTTAACTTTAAAGAAAAACAAAAGACATGCATTGTGTGGATAATGATGTGATATGGGAATGTTTCAAGTTCACTTTTTGTTGAAAATGTGCCAACTTCACCTGCTCATATCTTGAGAAACACACATCAGATTTCAATTCAACTTTCACCGAAATGCTTAGAATAATTACCCTTCGAACATATCAAAAGTAATTGCGACCAAAACTCCCTCTTTTAAATCATTTGGTTAGAGACTGAGCCGTTAAATTCCATTCCAACCCATCTTTTACCGATATCTCCTTTAATTAATCAAATTCTTGAGGAACTTAACAAAACATTACGAATACGAATATAGTGCAACAGCTGTGCATGCCAATCTATACACACATTTAAAATCGGGCTATAGGGGATTTGAGGCAGATTAATTAAGCAGCATAGTTCATCGCACCGTTAAAAAATGTATGATACGAACTCCAAATAGATTTCTCCCATAATGGCAGGTGTGACCTACGGTTTTGATACAGATATCTGTATAAAGCACATTATGCTACGTAAACAACGGTCTATGTACAGATATAGAAAAATCTCGATGCCGTACAAACACAATTGTCGTTTTCCGTTGTCCAATCAGCAGAGAAGGGTTTAGTGCCATAGATGCATAAAATCAATAAAGATTTTCAGAACAAAATCTATAAAGATTTGTGATTGGTTGAAATATAATATCCAACCAAAGGGGACAATAATTAATATTACTGTACTGTGCATGCATCAGTTAGGTGAAGCTGTGAAATGTTTTGGCAACCATGCAATGTGTTTTTGTTGTTGTTGTTGTTGTGTTGTACAGGTAGGCTTACACGTGGTAGTCAAATAGTAATAACATGAAAGATATGCATAAGTGACTATTTTTCACTTTTGTTTATTTCCGTAGAGGCTTTGCAATGAGGGCCTACGTAACAGATCCATCAATGCCGGAGAACAATTAAGCCATCTACGGCACATTGCGTTGCGTCGAACGCATAGCTCAATGTAAACTATTGTACATCGGTGGGTACACATTAGTGACGCCAGAGCAAGCGTGTCGAGTGTGACCTACTACGAAGGTTACATGTACGCCAACATGGCTGTCAGGAGTAATATGACGTCACATGAAAAGTCTCTATACTTTTGCCTTGTATTTACAATTAATGGCACAAATGCTCAGTGATAAAGTCGTTGTAAAGCTCTTTCCCCCTCCCTCAGTTTCGCGGTCCCTGGAGATCGAGGCACTATACCTCGTGAACCAGGTAGAGGCTACAAAAAGTAGGTCTGGAGATGGCCTACCAGTGGCGTAACCAGCAGGAGGGCAAAGCGCAGCCTACAGAGACTTTGGGGACGCGATGATTGAGGCTGAAAAAGAAAGGGGAGCCAAAACAATTGCAAAACCTCCCAGAGGAGGAAAGAACGATAAGTTGACAGAGTTTGGGGTGCAACTGGAAAACATTGGCTTCACAAGTGTTATCTTTGTAATGATATTGAAAAGTAAGACGAAGAAGATGAATAGCACACTTGAAGCAAGGTGTTCATGAAGGTATGAAGCTAATTCGCGGTTTTGATTGGCCATTTTTACTCGACGGGGTTATACACATTATACCAGTGTATGCGGCTGGGGAATGGAACTCTAGGCAGAACGTCGGTATATATTTTTTTTTCATGCAGGAGGGCAGGAGGCATTGGAAGAGCTCCTTCCTTAAAAATTCGATCAAATCCTTGGATATTAACGATGTCATAGATTCTGGAAACAGTGATCCTGTCCAACCCTGATGCTGAATTAAAAAAGAAATAAATCCCAAACTGCCAAAAAGTATTGGTTGTCAATGCCAAATGGCTATTGATAATACCACTTAGAATATATTGTTGAATATGTGGGCCAATGGCTCTTGACAAGGCTTGGGTACGGCGTTTAGCTGAGTTGATTGACCAGTAATGAAATTCAGGTAAAAGAAATAGTTTCAAAAGATAACCATTTCAAAATAATTTATACGTTAACTTAAGTCTCCAAAATTACCATAATCATACAAGTTTGGCCACATGTTTCTGTTTCGAGGTCTGCTGTACGAGTGACCCAGCTTGCAGGCTGAGAGCTTGTGTTATAGCTACGAGAGTTGTGGGATAATTCCAAACTATTGCAATTTCCTGATTGGTTTAAAAGTTTAGAACCACCCCAAAATAAACATTAACTGATACCATGACGTTAACTGCAATTACAGTTTTTGCCTGCAAATTTCCAATCGTTTACTCGTCGTGAAGACACTGTGAACAAGCGTGAATGGGATTTGCCCATCATTGCCCATGCTTTAAGCAGGAACTGTTATTTGGACTTTTCTATGAGTCGTCCCAACCCTCTGGCAAAGTGCCGTTGGGCGAAACCAAACTTAAAACTGTTTCCCAAAGAAGCTATACGTCCACTGTTTGACTAACCTCACGGCCCTTAGACCATTTACATCATTGGACTGTAATGTACACTGTTAAAAATTTCTCTGTAAATTTACATAATTTTTTATGGCAAATTTTTTTCCAACCAAATAATGTTTTTTTTACAGCCAGACTGTAATCATGAAAAAACATTAAGGGTTTGTTTTTTCTTTACAGTTTTTGCATGTAAATTAGTTTACAAAAGTCTACTGTAAAATCGAATTACAGAATTGTTCTGTTTTGTTTACCTTAATTTTATGTGAATTTACAGCCTACTGTTTTCATTCCCGACGTTTTAATATTTATTATAATATCGCTTTTTTACCTTTCATATGTTATTACGTAACATACACTTCACCATTACGTAGATCAGGTATTTGCTTATCAACGTAATGTGTCGTTACGAAGTTGTTTTCAATCAAAACACATTGAGGATGCTTTGTTGTCATATTGTTGTCAAGTAGACTGTTATCTCTAGGAACTTTGTAATTGGAAAGTCACATTTTTTGTACAATATAATAATTGTTTTTAAAATAAATATGACAAAGAATGCAAATACATTGGTTGCAAACATTTCCAGACAAGGTAAACAATAAGTTTATCACTTCCTGATTAAAAAACGCCAAAGAAGATATTATTCAAAGCAACAACAATCCTTTTATTAGGAAAATGCCTACAAAATAAGCTCCACCCATTTATGCAAAATGAGATTTACGTCACAAAGTGGTAAATTTACAGACTCTTTCAAGTAAATTTGTGAAACGTTTTTAATTTGCTCCGATCAAGTGCATGAGCGCCTGTGGCGATGAATTGACATCAGTATACCAATTGTCAGTGCTCTGAAATTAGGGCCTTACAATTTCTTTTTACTTAAAAATATGTGACAAAACGCCATTGTATGATATTTATAACTAAGAACGTAATATAACTAAGTATGCTTTTATAATAAATGTAAGTTAATTTTCAAATAGGGCCATAAATTTGCCAGAAATGTTTTTTTTTTAAACTGAAACTTCGCAGAACGATGCATGTTATATATTGAAAATTTTCTGGCTATTTCTTATTTGTTTGTTTGGGCTTATTTTTGTTTCTTTTTCAGCTTAAAACAAAAGGAATGTTTGTTAAATGACAGTATATTTATGTGAAATCAGAAAAATACAAAATACTGTTAAAATTTCTGTAAATTTACAGAAAAAGTTTTACAAAGCAGTAAAATTTGGTTAAAAAAGCAGACAGAAATGGTTTTTCAAATAAACAGAAAATACATGTTAAACAACCTTTTTTTATTGTAGCAATACAAAGTGTCTGTAAAGATACAGAAAATCTCTATTAAAAATAAAATACAAAAAGTTTAAGTTAAAAAAAGTCTGTAAATTTACAGAAATTTTTAACAGTGTATGGCTCCATTCTAGACCGGAGTAAAAGAACAGATGTACACATGATCTTAGCCAAAAGTCCGAGAAGCGGACTGTTATTTGGACTGCAATGTCCTTTTCTCTTAATGCATGCTTGTAAATTGTCTCCTTAAAGGACTTATTTTAGTCTTCACTTATTTCAAGATTGCACAATGATTTATTGTAATATTTCCAATAAACTATATGTACACCTGCAAAGTGTTTACAATACTATCTCTAAACCAATTGGATCTTCTTCTTATTTGCCTATGCAAAACACATTTTTTTTTTAGAAAAATATGCTGTAAATACGTTAAATTTTCGTTAAATTTACAGAGTATTTGCTTAATTAGGAAAAAAAGATATGTCCTGCAAAATTAACAGACATTATCTGTAAATTTTCACTAGGTATAAAAATATAAACTTTCCCGTAAACCACTTGACATGCGTAAAACGTCTTTAAAAAAATTTCTACGTAAATGAGAAATAAAGAAAGGATTTTGAATGTTTTTTAGAATTTTACTGTTAATTTACAAAAAATTGTAACAGTGTAACGATGCTGTAATGATTAACATTCTAACGTATGTTATTATTTCAATGTTTTTGTGGTGTACAATGGAATCTACATGATATTCAAAAGTGGGTAGTTAGATGGGTGAATGTGAGGAAGTGACTGTATACGGCCTAGGTCTTTAGTGCTTTCGGTACTTTCCTGAATGTACAATCTTCAAAATGTGATTGTATAGAAACAGGACATTTTCAACACATTGACCAAGTATAAAATGAAACAAAATATAGAACCATTTTGCATCTAATGCCTTGAAGGCAGCAAAAACCACAAAAAGGGGGAGGGGAAAAGGGGGGGAGGGAAAGGGGGGGGGGAAACCTCCTCACTTCCCCTATACCTCTCTCCCAGGATATCGGTCAAGAATAGCAACGATGAGTCGCCCCCCCCCCCCCCAACATACACACTTACAAAATTGGCTACGCCCGTGTCACCTACGTTCGACGTTCATGACGTTAGAAGCACGGTATGTGTAACTGTCCATTCATATAACTGTATATCATCAGGAATATAACATTAAACAAATAAACGGATAACGTTCCGCAAGGAAGTCTCCTCGAGACCGTTAAAACAAATATTTTATATTACAAGTTATTACAGAGTTATTTTGCAAAATTTAGTGGCAAAAACGTTGCCATGTTATAATTAATGAAGGGGTTGTCCCCTTTTCAAACTGGATGTAGACCTTATGATGACTAGCATTGAACATATTGCATACGATGCTGAGTAGGCATACACCCAGCACAAAGACTGCTCTGTCTTGTCCCTCTCTCGACATCACAAGATTTGCATGTCCAGCTAATGTTTATGCATGATTAAATGCAAATTAAAATGAGAAAAAGTCATTTTTTGATGGATTTGGAGGGGAATTGTGGCTATTAGCTAGCCTTTGAATGCTTATTAACGTCAAATTTCCACTTCGTCATTTTCATGTCAGCAGTCCCTCTGGCTTACCGGTAATTCAAACCCGCAGTCATTGGCCTCACTTCTTAAACTGAACTCCTTGAAAAGCCATTAGTTTGAAACCATGTAGGCCTACCTTTGTTCTGCGTTCTGCTACAGGTAACCTGTTGTCCAAAGTAAATTCTAAAGCTGCTTCTAAATCACCGATAAATTTGTACTACGCAACCAACTTCACTGAATTATAGCTGTTTGTAATTAAGTGTTGTAATGGTGAGCTAAAAATAAAAGGGTACGGTAGCTTATGTCTCTTGCAATATGCACTCATTAATGCTGACTGCAAATATAAAGAACTACCGCGCGTAGACAGTCGGCAGATCTGCGTAATTGTGAGCTAAAACTGAAAATTGCTTCTCGGCCTGTTGGCAATGATCATCATGCAGAATATACGTTCTTTTCGTAAAGTCCAGAATGGAGCGATACATGACAGACCAATGATGTAAATGGTCTGAGCGACGTGAGGTTGGTCGGTTCCCTGACTGGACGTAGCTTCCTTGGGAAGCAGAACTCCTTCGGGAGTGTATGGTTGGTTTTCGCTGAAAAACTTTACGCGGGAGAGTCGGGAGGACTTTAGTGAAAGAATAGCCCAGATGCGTCTCCCTAGAAAGCTGTCTGACACAAAAAGTGAATATACAATTCAACTTTTACAGTATTTTCCGATTGACCTAAACGAACATCAGATTATGCTAGGATGACCTTTAAATCTGTACTAAATCGGTATTCTGTTTCAAGGTGATCAGTTCAGAACCAAATCGATGGCGCTCTGTAGGTTTTGCACAGATGTTTGCTTGGTTTGAGAGTTGTGGATTCCTGCAAAAATACAGCAGTGTGCTTGTACAGGATCAGACAATTTGCTACCAGGGAGTTGCTACTAATTAACTACCAAAACGGTCTTTGACCAAGAGGAAGTGGCAGGAACGATCAAGGCATAACTAGACTTTTCCTTTGGGAGCTGAGAGCGGAGGCAAGTGGGTGGGGCAAGGAGAAATGGCAATATCTAATCGGAACGCCACCATCAGATCGCGCCGAGGGTTAAAAAAAAAATCGTTTAGAAAAATCGCAACCCCTCAGACAGCTGGAAATGACATTTCCCATGCCTTAAAGTAGAATCTAAGCAGGCGAGCTGTCGAAGATTGTTAGTTGCGTTTTATATTTCCCCGCCATAATTGTTTGTAATCGGCAGATTGAAACGTGAATTTTTGCTAAAATGCCTCTCATATAGCATGAAATTCATTGTATGTCTCAGTCTCTCTTTGTAGTAAAACTACATATTTCCAAGGCTTCATGTTTAAGTATTTGTCTCAAACCCACTTTGTACAACATTTTAACCTTGGAATTTTATTTTGGGGCAAGGCATTTGACTGGAGCTCTCAACCCTGTCCCTCTCAGTTTGGTTACGCAACTGAAAACGATTGAAATTTGGGTGGGATGGGTTCCGAATTGTTTTGATTGCCGGACCTAACCGATTTGAGAAGTAAATTGATTTGACGGTTTTCAATGGATTATTTTTTGTAAACATGGTATTATTGTCACATAATGAAAATAACAAGAATTTTAGTATCGAGTGCCAATTACCCTTGACAACACGGTTCCGAACTGGAGAACATATCTCCCTGAAGTAGACGAGATGCTTCCAAAAGTAGTTGCCTATATGCAATTTAAAAGCATATGACTGTGAATTTTCAATTGGGCGTAGAAAGAAAAACAAAAATATCCTTCACCGTGTCCTCCAAACCCTGTTGTTATTACCGTTTTCCCAACTCAACATATCTCACTTTCAAGACTGATCATTTTTGTTATTTTTTTTTTTTGTTACTCATTTTTTTTTTTTTGTTACTCATTTTTGCTGCCTCTATGAGCCAAAGAAAGTTGTGTAACGTAGGCGCATTGCCTCAGATTTATTTTGTATTTCTTTATTATTGAAAGTCCTATTTGTCCTTGATATTCGATACTGGTTAAATTTTTGAAGACCCTTTTCCCGTAGATCTAGCATTACTCTACAACATATGAAGGGTATAGCGAACAATATCGCTTAATATTCCCTGCAGCGACATCAAGATTATAAATAAATTGAAGGCAATTTAAAAGGCATATACCATGATGACATCACAGATTTCTCATGATGCACCCAATCTCAACAAAATCTGCATTACTTTAAAAATTAGTATACATTTCAATCGCTATCTATATGCTATTGAGATCCAGTTTTCGCATTTTGAAAAAGAAAATTTTCCTGCATATTTCGAAGTCAATGAATTTTGTCCCCGGAAAATGCCATTAATAATTGCAGCTCCCCCCTCCTTTTTATTGCACCTCCCGAGGAAGCTACCTCCCATCCTTAGCACGTTTTCTGGCTAAGTGAATTCATGGATGTACAAACGTCCTTGCAAAATATACCATCTATGTGTACCTGTGTACTGGTGTAGGAACGGAGAAAAGTGCGTGTGTGTTGAGTGTAGATGACGCTCGCTCACTATTAAGATCCTCCTGAGAGAATTTGTTATAAGGACTTGGAGGAGATGATTGGTAAATTGACTCTGTACTGGACCATGCTTTGCATCCGTCTAAAGCGCGCGAATCACACTACAGCGATAGCGAAACGAATAACTGTCCATTTTCCTTTTTAAGTTTTAGTTATATCTAGTACATCTCCGGTCGGAAAGAACTCCAAATTTTCCCAACCTGTGTAAATATGTTGGTGGTTTATATCACAGGACTACGAAATTCACGTTTTACACATTATTTCGTGACGGCACGCCTACAGCCAGCTTTTGTCTGTCGTGGATAGTCCGATAAAAAGATATACGTCGGTGTGAAGCCACGAAGTAACAAGGTTACTTTTCATTTTGTTTACCAATGATCATGCAAGCCACGTGTTTTCATAGGTTGGAAAATTTTCTTCTTTTCGACCAGAAATGGAGAACATTTAAACTATAACTCTAAAAAGTCGGCCGTCCTGACAGCCTGATCAGATCCGCTCAGGGAGGTGTTATTAGTAACACCCCCCTTATCCAATATCGCTGTTGTGTGACCTGCACTGTATATATTTCTACTTGTATCCGCGTAATTCGCGTCAGCGGCCTAATCCAAACTGAGCAGAGCTAAAAGACCAGGCTGATAAAAGAAAAGTGAATCAATATCCCAAAACTGAGTCAATTTGACCCCATAGTAGAGTGCCTTCCGGGAAAAATTGATTCAGTTTTATGATTGTGACTCACTTTTTATTTTCTATGTAAATATCTAGGTCTTTTGACTGCGCGTTTATACGTGGTTGTCGCGTATTTAAGTTGGCAAAGTTGTGTTAAACCGGGTTCAAAACTATATTATGTCTTCGTTACACAGCAATCAGGCTGGTTACCAAGTTACCCTGGCATCCGACAGCCATGTTGGGGTCCATCTTGTCATTTCATCTGTCTACCTGTACCTTGTTGTATTCAATTCACAATCTGAACTTAAAGGACCAATCCTCTCACCCCAAACTACAATTTTGGTAGCGGTTTACCGAAATTCTCAATTGGCTCAGCCCTTTGATTGGCAGCTAATTCAAACAATGCAAAGTGTCAAAGCTTGTGTTACACAGCATGAACTGTACAGCAAATGTTTAGATTATACACATTGAACTTTTTATACTCAAACTGAAGCGATAGACTGAGATTGTGTCTGGATGAGGATGAATTTCAGAAAATTGTGGGAGGGGCTTGAGTAAGAAGGTTACAAGAATTGGTGCCGTTTGGGGTGAGAGGATTGTGCCTTTAATCTCATCTTATTGTGGGGTCTTGGCTTGTTTTCAGCCATTTTTGATATTCGTCATTATACTTATTACTTAAATTAAGGCATTTTCTTACCATGACTTGACTTGCTGCAATCGTCTATGTGATAAAATATGTAGTCCTCTTCTCCTAATATCTCTGGAAAACCTACATTTTCCGGTTAAATTAGCACTTAGGTGAATAGACGGATGTTCTTTTCCTTGCAGCCAAATGGTTTTGACCATCCAACTTACTTTTGTCACTTTCATTGTGTACCGGTATCTGCCTTGAGCATGCAAATTGAATCTTTCTTGATTAAGAAAACACAACTGTCTTTTAGAGATAACCCTAGAATTAGTTCAAGGGTTTTCCGTTTATAATTTTGTTATTCTAACTTCAGATCTACGGGTATGAGATTTGTATAGACTCGTACTATATCTACTGCACACAATCAAGAGTAACTGGGGAAAATAGCGTCATAAACTCGTATTTTAAAGTACGACTTCAATTTTTCTGCACGCTATTTGAAGTATCGATTTTCAAAACAAATTTTGGAGGGGCAACTAATTTTCCAGTTCAATAGGTCTATAACATTTATTACAACACAGGCCTCAATAAAATGGTCAATGTAGATGGAATGTAGATGGAGGGATGCAACTGGCATTAAATTTGTAATTTCGCAAAAATGTGCGAGAAGCATACCCGTATGACTTTTGCATTTCAAGCATGACATGGCCAACTCGACAATCTCTATAGTTAAATCTCTATAGTCTAATTATGTAAAAACACCATTTAGGGAGGGCAGAGTTGAATATGAAAGCACTGACAGCTTATGTTTCGAAACTTTTTAAGAGGGTTCTCATTTGCCACCCAGCAGTGGGTGTGGATCTGGGATGTGAGTGCCTTATTAACGTAATTTTCCTGAGGTGTCCCCCTTTTTTGTTTATCGTTTTTGTAAGAAACGCATAGGGTCCGAAAAGAAACAAACTTGGCTCTTTAAGTAAGCAAAGTTTGGAATCGTGGGCTTTGGTGTGATATTGAAAAATGGGTCTGCGGTTTTCATGAAGAAGTTTGCGCTAGTCTGTCGAACCTGCCGGAGCAGAGGCAAAGTACACAATCCTGAACTGTTCTCACCCAGTGGCGTAGCTAGGATATTTTCCAGAGGGGGCAGAGCCCGAAAATTTCCCCAAAACTTTTCAGTTTCAGTATATATTCAGTTTCAGTATGTTTTCAAGGTCAATGTACATGTATTACATACAAAATACGTAAATTTATGATAATAACAAGATTATCATGACGTCATGTAATGTTACCTATAAGTTAATACATGACCTACAAGATCCTGAAGCTGCCTAGGATTAGAGACAATGTCATCATGGGCCCGTTGTCACCCCCATCCCAGTGATTAATTGGATTAATTTTCCGAACAGATTAAATAGATTAATTTTCCGAACCAGTCCTTTAAAAATAAGGTAAACATCATATGTTTTTCCAGGTTTCCAGGGTTATTATGTCTAGACAACGGTAAGCTATTGTTTTTTAGCTCCATCCATGGTTCAACAGAGTAAGATCAGTCTATAACCTGCCCGGTACTAGCTTGTACTTGTAGGATGAGAGGCCATTAAATGATTAAACTTAACCCAGGGCGATGTCAACCAATAGGTTGGAAACTGGGCTGTTAAACCTCGCGTAACCTAACCTAACCCAGGTACTAGCTTTGGTGACGGGTGAGAGTGTTACGTGGAGCGCGACCATCTGTTCGCGCGGAGCGTCCCGCCAGGGGAAATTTCGCTAAAAAACACCCCTAGATTGCAGGAAATGACACTCCCTGTGCCTCATTACTGCATGCTTAGAATGCCATATTTTTCTTGTCCTGAAAACTTTTAAGGAGACAATTTGTTCAAAATATATATAAAAAGGAAAAATTGGAAACTCTAAGGCCTACCGGTATGTATTGCTGACAGCCTTAAATCGAATATAAATACAATGGTTGTGGAACGAAAGCAAACGGAAATTGTGATAATTAAATGAGAGAATATTTCGTTCACGAGGCTATGATTACGTTACTATTTATTAGCAACGTATTATCCAATAGTGCATCAAGTTGATGGACATAACATTAGCTCAACAATACGTAGGGAACTAGCTCGATGATGGTATCCTATGCTCCGGTCTTATAGGCTGTCAGTGTTGCACAGCATACGCTGAACTGACCAAATACCCTGCACGTGTACCAGAGAACATTCACGCTGCTCCAGAGAGGGTATTTCTGCGGAATGCGAGTCAAGCGCGCTTCATGCTGCAGTGACGCAGATGAGATCTGGGGAATTACGTTGCATGGAAATTCGAGTTATGCATGAGAAATGTTTCACGATTGTAGTGAGGAATCTTTAAAGAAATAGGAAAAGGAAGTATTATTTCGTCAACTTGAAATTTCCCCAATTTCCACAAATTTCCCCCAAAATATTTTCCAGGGGGCAACTCCCCCCCCCCCTGCGTCCCCATTGGCGACGCCACTGTTCTCACCAGAGAAAGATAAGCTTAAACTCTTGGGTTGAAAAGGGACACATTAAGTTAAGGAGAAAGGTAGAAACAGAGAACGCGAAGCTTGTGTTTCTGCTGGTGGAGTCCAGGGTCAAAGCCAAGGATATGGTCCAGTGTAGCGGCCCCTGGAAGCACGAGGCGTTTAGCCATATCTCTGAGTAAAAATTTGGAAGTTTAAGCAACAATTTAATTTTCATATGGGGAAGGGGAACTTAAACTTCACAGTGTGGTGAAAGTGCCATTCAAATCGGACATGTATTTTTTAGAGATATCAGTGAATGGAGTTCCTAGATTTGTGTTTCAAAGTGCAGCTTGACGGCAGCACAGATTTTATCACTTCCTCACATTGACAATGAACCTTCTCTTTCCCTTCGTTTTCAACTGTTGTGTTGTCGGACCTTGAAGATAATAGGAATAGATCCTTCCTGCGGGGAATGTAAAGTTTGAAAAGAACTTATATGCATGTCAGGTATGCAATCCGACATTCTGATAATATGGGATCGTTGAGGAAAAAATAGTATGTAAAGTTTAAAGAAAAACAAAAGACTGTTCACTAATGTGAGAATGTTTTATCAAATGTGCTTACTTCTAGTTCACTTAGTTGTTAAAAATGTGACAACTTTTCTCGCTAATATCTTGCGAGGCTCTCATTGGATTTCAATGCAAATTTCACCAAAATGCTTGGAATAAGTAACCCTCTATTATTAAAACTTTATATGACCTTAAACCCTTTTTTCAAGTCCCAGGAGAGGTGTAATATGTATTTGCTCGGTTGAAACAACTCCTAATTGACCCAACCTGGGGGAGGGGGCAACGGGACAGGGGAAGAATCGAGTGAAAATACCCTCTCGTGCCCCCCTCAGCGTTTGTCCCATTTCCTTTAACCAGTGGGAGCCCCTCCCCCAGAGAATCAGAATGACCCACTTTTCAAAATTAAAGGTACTGTTAACTTCAGCTGATTTCTGCTTAATCTGAATTGCGGTTTTGGAAGCATTCGGGCAGACATTTCAATTTGCATCTGGCGTGTTTTCATTTACAGATACAACTCCTGAGCGTGCCTGGAAAAATTTCCCGAAAGAGTAACATAGCATCACACTTCATAGTCCGAGCGGTAAAATTTTTATGAAAAATAAAAAAGGATAACAAAAGTTCTCTACACACCGGGACAGCCTATGAAAAACAAAGTTACCTGTGCCTTACTCCATAGTCTTTGGCAACATTTTGCCTGAAATGATCGAATTCTAGGACAATTTCAGACTGTCAGACGTCCAAAACTACAGGCGGTTTCCCCTTCCCCCGTAGCGCCTCAACTGCACACGACAATCACTTGCGGTTTCCGAGACGGTAAATAAAAACGTAACGGTTAAAAAGACAGTTGGTAAAAGTGAATAGGCGTGCACAAGTTACATGCTGGTAGGTTTCACAAGTGCTACAAAATGCAATAGCGGGAACCATAATTTTCGCATTTTTTCATGCTATATACAGGGTTCCGGGGGAGGAGGGGGGGGGACTTCGGTGCCCACAAACGCCCGAGTAACCCGGTGGACCAATTAACAACGCGCCTTTAGCGTTTCGAGCTCGCGCTGTATGTAGATCGTATTTTTGTCGTCGTCACAACTGAGACGCTCCGAATCAAAATCTTGGCAAAAGGCCTGCTCCCCAGGACGGCTGCCCAACTGGACAAGCCTTTACCAGTTGGAGCCCAGCTGGGTTTCAGCTGTTAAATCTGGGGTTTGGTGGGGTACAGCTGGGCTTTAGCTGGTAAAGGCTAGCCCAGTTGGACCCCACGTGGAAAATAACTGGCAAACTTCCTTTTAAGAGTGGCCCCTGTAGGCACTCCCATCAATGATACTTCGCCTTTTTGGAGTGGAGAGAAGTGAACTTTTACTAAACCTTCTGTCTTACAGCGGGTGAAATTTCACTCCGTAAAGAGTGAAAGTTACAAAGTTCACCCCAAAGAGCGGAAATTCACTCCAAAAAGAGTGAAATGTATTCGTTGGGAAACCCGTTGAGAAAAGTTCACGAATCTGTGTTGCCTTTTCCAGTTTCATAATCAGGAGCTCATACTGAAGAAGATTCAAAATTTCATGAAAGAAAATTTGGGAAATCCGCACTGCAGTTGACTGTTGAGTTGATGATCTTTTGTATGTATGGTAATTTCCGTTTCTTTTTTTTTTCATTTTCCACTGATGACAGCCAGTGAAAATTTTCAGCAGAATATAAAATTTATCGTGTCCCCTAATGTTCACACATATAAAGACAAATCAGAAGACTTTGGTAGTTGCCCCCCTCCTGGAACTTGAGTAAAGACCACTGGAAAGTGCTTCGATTTCACTTACAAGCCTGGAAAATGCCATTCCCGGCCATTTCCTAATTAGCCGACGGGTGTCGGTTTTCTCAACTGTTTTATGTACACACAACTCTAACCAATAGTGACCGGCACTCCGCCTCGACTAGTGTACGGTTATAATTGCATATTTTTTCCGGAAAATTCTCTGCCCTAACCACCCCTCAGATAACTCAAAAAACTGAACCCCCCCCCCCCTTCACGCCTGTGCAAGACAAATACTATACCTTACTTTGTGCAACGATGAGCGTCAATTTGGAGGACGGAGAAATGTCCTCATTTTTTTTAGGGGGGGGGGGGAATACAAGAAATAACCGATATTGACGTTAGATATTGGACGGGCCACCCCCGTCCCCCACTTGTGAGTACAGATTGGCGTCCATGGCTATATCAATCACTATTTAGTAAGTCATTCGAGAATCATAGTTACATCCCGGTGATAGTGGGGGCGCCAGAATGTCAAAACTGAGGGGCAAACTAAGGACAAAGGATAATGTTGGGGGCAGAGTATTTTGGGGCGCAACGAGAAAACGAGCCTAAAGCGCTCGCTTTTGGGGGTGGGGGTCCAGGGGCCGAAGCTCTTCAGGAAGCTCTGAGGTTTAAGCATATCTCTGAATGAAATATTAACTCTCTGAAGAAGTATATTAGTTATCTTTTCGGTTGACCCAACTACTTAGTGACCTAAGTAGGGGGCAAGTGGGGGAATGGACAAAATCGGGGGGAAATTTCCCCTTCCCCCGTAGCGCCTCCACTGCACACGACAATCACTTGCGAATCTCTGCAATAAAATTTTGTGATCCCGTGAAGAATATACTTAGGCTATGCTGATATAATTGCCGTGAATTTATTTTCAAATTTCAAGTTTAAGTTAATTAAATTTAATATAGCGCTCAGTACTACTTAAAAAACATTCACTGGCGCTTCACAACCAGAACAAACACATGTAAAGAACAAAACCACAAACTTACAAATGAAATTTCAGTCAATTGAAAGTTCTAGTAAACAGGTGCGTTTCACTCTTTATGTAGAGTCATGTGTCAGCACCATTTTTACGACTGTGTTAGGAAAATATGGGTCACGGTGGCCTAATTGCTTAGAATGGAATGGAAAGGACAAACGTGCGAAACGGCCTTCGGCCGTCCCAACCGCGATCTCCCTCCCCTCCCCTATCCACGCCATCATCTCTAACCCGTTTAGCATTTTCTGATGGGTATCCCCGGTGTCTGACTTAACTTAACAAGATTAGACCTTCAGTGTTTAAAGGGCTAGAGCACTCATCTCAAATTGAAGTAGTGTAGTAGACTGTCCAGTTTCATGATTGGCTATTGGGAGTCATGTGACAATCTTTTTTTCTCTTCAAATGTGAAATTTACTAGAAATAACTGCTTGGTTTGCCTTGAACATGCAATAGTAAAGTCGTAAAATGTAATGAAAGATACTTTGAAGAGAAACAAGATGAATATTATGGCATTAAGCTTTTCCTTCCAAATAAGTTTGGGGGACTGCTCTTTACCTTAAAGTGTCCTGAAAAGCAAATATCCATGGTACAGTACTAGATCCCGAGGTATTACCAATAGGATTTAGGAAAATTTAACCTCAGTCTGACAGTGTATGAAGCCGTGTCATACGTGGTTAGGGGTGTGTTTTTCCCCAAATACCAATGTCAGTGCTCACTTATTGCACCACCTTTTCCGCTGAGTGAACGAATAGAGGGAGCTATACATTTCTAATTCTACAGATGACGTACAGTGGTAGGAAACGGAAGTATAAATTGTTCTGCACCGTATATGATGTACATTGAACCTATGGGTTTGATCTGTACACTAGGTATGTGTACGTACGGTACGTGTTTATAAAGCTAACGAACGTACGTATTGTTGTGTGTACTTGCTTAGTGTAAAGTCCGTTGTCGCCTGGTACCACCGTAAATAATCATCTACAAGAAAAGGTATTTGTTCGTTTAAAACAAATTTTGTGTGAAAATTGGTTATAAAATGAATTCTTGGTTGTGATCGGCTACATAAATGCCTAACATTTGTGTTTTTAATGTGTGATATTTTCGAAATAGTTTGTATGTATTGTCACGCCCATAGACCAAGGACAGAACCGATTGCCTGCCAAATATCCGTAGAGATATCGCGACGCGTGGTAGGATACAACTTAGGCTACATTATGAGTCATTTTGAAGGAAAGACGTTTGGTTTGCTATAGTTTGCAAACTGACAGACTAACTTCTGACTGATACCACAGAACTTGCGGCGAACCCAACTACTTGCATCTGTAACCCAAGGCACAGTAACTCAAGAAGAAAAATAGACTGATCAGAAATTTTTCGTTGGGCTGATTTCATTTTGTAACTGACTTGATATTGTTTTGACGGGATGATTGATACTGTAATAATGATACTGCATTGCAGGCTAGCTTAGTAGGCCTACTAACTTAGGCCTAATGTTAGTAAAGTTAGGCCTACTAGCCAAGGCCTAGTACTAGTGTAGTGATTGATCTTGAGTTGGTCAGTAGGCTTGAGGCGGTCACTACGTACAATACATGTGGCATGTACACGATGTACAGCACATACTAATTGGCCGATTCATGTTACCACAATGATACTTAGCACAAGGACCATCACACACACACGTTTTGCCAAAATCTTCGGAGAACTGCACATATTCAAACACACAGAGGTGCTGATAGCATAGTTGCCGTACAAGATCAACACTTCTTACCCATAGGCCTAGACCCTTTTCCAAATAGGCTAGCAAATATACAAAGGATTGTGGGATGCAGTTTTGTTACATATGGTTTTTGTTCATGGCAGTTTACTCTGCCCCCCCCAAAATGCACACCAAAATTCTGTCCCACAATCCTTTGTAATTTCTATTTGGAAAAGGGTCTATTGAGATGACAAGGCTTTTCACTTTTCATTCATCATACACAGAATATTTCACTGTTGACTTAAACAGTTAAAATCAGTTTGAACCAAGGGGGCTTCTTTTCTTTTTTTTTTAATTTAAGGCAGGCCTTGAGTTTTAGATTTTCCGGGTGTGCTGCAAATCACACTCCATGGAAAATGAAGGAATCTGGTAGGTGTGCTGTTTTATTAAACTTAAACACCTTAACATGCTCCATATCTTTATCTAGGTGTGCAAAAGAATCACACCTGATAGTGATTTTATATGAATGATGGGTATAGCACAGTATACTGTATGTTTATCATACGCGCTAGGAGTACAGCATGCCTGCCACAATGCCGAGAATGATTCGGTGATCATGCCGAAGGTCTTCGTGTTGGATTGCACTATAAATGCAGACTGGCCTCATGCCTAATATTCAAGCCTGCTTGTTAAGGGGTTTTTTATTCAGGCTGCGAAGGTTATCCATTTAACCGGTTAACCGACCGATCAACCGGTTACACGGTTGCGGTTTCTCTAAACGTTTAACCGTTTTTGTATACTCATAATTCAAATTATTCAGTGCCGCAATTTCCGCTCTGTTCACTTAAGCTGTTTGTACCATAAACCACAAAGTTCTGGGCTTAAAATTGCACAACAATTGCTAATCTTGCCACCCAAAATGATTAAAAGATATGATGAACTGATTGTCAAAAGCTTTTGACCCTACCCGGCATTTGTATGTAGCTTTGTCTTGCTTATCGATCAGCTCGCACAATGAGCTGTGTTTCTTGTTGCCGAAAATCCCATTGCGTTAATAGGCCTGCCGCACTTATCTTCCAAGGAGCCTTTCAACAATCACTTGCCTTCAAAAGCCACAAGCAGGGAGCCGTAACAAAAGTGGGTAATGCTGCTGTGAAAAAGTTACCAAGCTTTGAACTTCTTTGGCAATAAAACCTCTGCAAGACCATGATTAGGGCACAAAAGTATATTCGAATAAATCTCCCACTGTAGCTAACCAAAATATTTTATCATGCTGCACCCCCATAAATTTCATTATTTTTCATCGTTAGTAGTAGTATTTGGATAAAAATTTAACCTGTATAAATACAATCATAAGCGCCAGATAATTCCCCCCATTTTGCTGTTTATCCAATATCATATTTAAATGGAACAGTATGTTGATTTTTATGAATAAGCATATGCAGAATAGGCGATGGCACGAGTTGTGATTGGCAGGCTCAGAATCAAAGCAATTGAACCAATCATGATGCAGGGGCAATTCAGATTTTGCAATGGATCCTCTGCCTATGATGTCACCGGGCAAAACATGATCCCTTGTTTAGTGGTTAAAATGGATACACACGTAGATCTACTGCATGCACGGGACCATGTGCATCATTGTTTTTGTTTGTAATGACGTCATATGATAACATTCCATTAGTCCTACTGTAAATAACTTTACGGAAGGAATGCTGGGAATTCCTTTATTTATGCAGGATAATAGCGCTTGGTTCTGCTGTTTGCGGCCGATGGGCCGTTTACAGTGCAATTGTACAGATCGCTACTGTGACAAACACGTGGACTTGAAACTTGACTTGTTATGCTAACTATAGGCATTGTTATGTGGTAGTGACCCTTTAAGACTCTCATGAAGTTATCGATATCAACTCAATGAGTCCCTTTAAATAAAATACAGAGCACTGTGTTGAACATAAAACATTAAAGAAATTCATTGCAGTGAATTCGGCTAGGCCGCAAGCCCGCAGTTCGTAGTCTATTTAAACAAGTGCACAAGGTAGTCATGGTCAACAGTACTACTGTAGCAATGCTTGCTGTGAAAATATTTGCTGCAATCCCAATGTTTTTCTGTTTGGAAGTTCGTAGCAAACAAGTGTACTGAGTGCTTGCTTGTTTTGTCCTTTCAACAGTCAAGGTACACATCTATAGCAGAGTGCATGCACCATAATGTGCTATCTACAGGCAATTGGGTGTACAAGTCCGTTGCCTGTTTTCGCAAGTCAAATTCCTGTGAATCCCGTGGCAAATCTCAATGGAGTTTTACTGTGTGAATTTCGCCACATGCAGTAACAGTAAGTCAATGGGGATTTCCAAGTCTGTGTGCAACAGAGCAGCATGCTCAACGTTCACGATTGCAAACGTTCGATTAAAAGAGCTAACTTAAGAGACCGATCATATTTCTCAAGGCGGACTATTTATTGCCCAGATATTTATTGGACCAGATAGCACTAATTTTGACTTCAAATGAGGGTGGAGCATCAAGTGGTGTCAATACTGGAAGGAGACAGGTGAACATTGCCATTCCAATGAAAATATAGAGGGAGAAAACATTGTTTTGCCCCTCCAATAAATCAGGCAGATTTAAAGTAACAAAAGACAAGCAGAATATACCAAAATGTAGTAACATTTTGGGACATGGAGGGCTTCCAGAAAACGTCACTTTGAGGGCATGTTTGTGTCCGTGTGAGTGTGTATGTTTTTGGGTGTGGTTGTATACGTGTGCACTCACTTTTGTAGGGTGGATTGCGATAGATGATTACAGTCCTTGAGACAATCAAGGGTTCGACAAGCTATTAGAAAATATTTACCCCCAATCCACATACCAGTTCTATGTCCCTGTTGTTCGTTGGATTAACCAGGCAGTCCATCCTTACAGTACCCTTCATGGAAAACCAGAGACTATCACAGGGTCATTTCCATTGTGGTTATGGTACATTTCCACATTTTCTAGTTTGTAATTGAAAATCATTCTGCTATTGATATGTACTTTACTGATAATCCTGTCTATTAAATTGTCAGTAAAAGCACAGGTAAAGCCTACATCTATTTTCACAACAAAAATAAATGTTCTAATTATAGCAGGAGATTGCACAAGTCTGACTCACATTTCTGTAACCCCCTGCCAGGTTTGCAAAGACTGGACATGAGGATAAACTCTTTGAATCAGAGGATATGGGTGTTACTAACAGTGTGACTACTCTGTATTCTAACTAATTTCAAAATATACAGTATTATTACTTCAACTCCTTTGCAACTTATATTTTTACAACTTACTGTATGTACGGTAAAGGCTCCTATGCTTGTATTCTTACAGTGCTGTTGTGTAACTACTACAGTACAGTACATATTCCAAAAATATGTTTTTGCAATGTTAGATTCCCTTGAAAAATCAGTATACCTGTAGATCTGTACATTAGTTTGTTAACTGATCAGCTGCATTACATACACAAGAAATGATCTCCTAATGACACGGTAACAGACTGACATTTATGCAACCTTCAACTCTTCATTGTCACATTCTCCCTTAAAATGCTCTGAAAGTGAACATTCCACTGAATAATTTTATCACTTTTACTTATGCAAGGGAACATACTACAAATAAAATACAAAAGTTTGAGACTGCTATGCATGGTTACTGTACTGTCATGCATAATGTGCTCGGTAACAGACTGACACCCTTGGTAACAGACTGACATGCTCTGAATTTTAGGACAAGATCTCAAAAATCTGTGAATGAGGAAGGAACTTTTCATTCAATATTGGTTACAATAGCACAAATTTTGCAAATAACTTAGCAAAATTGAAAAAAGAGCCATTTGTGACACTTAAAATTCTGGAGCGTGGATGTTACATGTGAAATTCATTTGTACAATCTGGTCTCACAAAACCTGAAATTTGTTGCATAACAAAGTTCAGTGGCATCCTTGTTTAATTGCATAACAAAGTTCAGTGGCATCCTTGTTTAATATAGGCTACCATGAAGACAAATGAAATTTTATTGCATGAAACTAATCCTAGAATCTTAGGCATTATCTTGTTTACTTGTTACCTTCTTTGCAATGAGGAGCAAAATGGGAGAAACTTTGATCTTAATTAGGTACAGTACTGTCTGGCAGATGTAATACCATACAGTTCCACATAACTGAACATTTCAGTACGTATCTTGCAACTACAGTACCACACTGCCATCATTGCCATGTCATCTTCACTGTTTCAGCAGTCTGAATGATACATGTACACTTCTGCAGCTAACCCATTTACACTCTACCAAAAAGCTCTTGCATCCTGTTAATACTAATAAAGAGAAAACATAAACATCAAGAAAACTTAACATACTGTACTGTATCAAATGAACCTTATGCAAAGTCTATACAGCAGGTGCTTGAAACTTTAAATTCCAGCTTGACTTTGAAATGAAATTTTGATGTCCAGTCTTCACTGTTCTGCTGTTTGACAAAACTGACCCATAATTCTTTCCTACAGAGGCTGGTTTAAAAGTACTGTACCCTCTTCACAGAATCTACAATCATGTAGCTACAGTATCAATGTCATTAGGCCAGTAAAAGAGGTTATCAAATGAACTGTGCATTAACTTTGTTCTGAAGACTTGCAAAATAAAATTATAAATTTCAGTTTAAAACAAAATCTATGAATCTCTCAAAAGTGAAAATATCGCACAATCTTCTGTACATGTCAATTCATTTTCTCGGGGCAAGACAACATGCCTTATTTTAGCAGATATTTTTTTTTGGGGGAGGGTGGGGAAGGGGGGAGTTCACTTTCACCATCACCATAAAGATACATACAGTAGTTAAGGATTGTAAATAAAACCTGAGAGGGTTAGTATAGGTAAGAGATGGCATGATCCTATATTACCAATATTGTTGCTATTACTTTTTTTAAATCATGTCTGGCCTTCAAGTACTTCCCTAAAATTTCCCAAAAAAAGTAAAAGAAGAGGAGTATTATAGTTTCCTCACAGTGAGCATGATGGGATAATGATTTTAACTCAGTTAATCAATTTGTATTCGTTTGCATCTAAACAATTCGAAGCTGTCAGTCTGTTACTGTCAGTCTGTTACCAATTGGGGCAGATGCTGTCGGGCAGTGTGCAGGTGCCTTTCCCAGATCAGACAATTGCCCGGCACTCAAATTTGGCCAGCTACTGTACATCCCTGGTTGTAACTTTAGTTTTTCGAAGCCTCGAACCAGAAATGAACTGAGGGGTACAGAACCCATTCTGAATGATGATATTGGTGCAATATACCTATAAGACAAACTTAATTGATCCAATGCTGAGTGTCTGCCAGGAAAAGTTGAAACCTAAAACAAGAGTGAACTCCAACTATAGAGCCCTCTTCCATGTGACTTGATCCTAGAGATAATGACATCATTCATCAATGTACAAGTTTACTACGGTACTGTGCTTCTATGATTAGTATAGTATCATGCAGTAGTGCATAGCAGTATAAGTGGTCACACCACAGCAGATGTCAATGGATGAAATTTGCAGTTAGGGTGTCTCAAAGTAAAACAAAAGTACAGTACACCTTCTGGAATTCAGTTCATCAGTTTTCAATTTTTACCAGAACATACTGCCATAGAGGAAAAAATCCATTTGTCTTGTTGTTTTGGTTGTAAAGAAAAGAAAAGAGCAAAATCTGAATGACAAAAATCACAGTGCCTGTCATTCTCTAAGTACAGTACAGGGTATGTGCACTGTACATTTTTAGAGTACTGTGATATGTTACTGTAGTACAGTATGCCGGCAGTCTTTCAACATGCCCTTTCAACTACAGTACAATACCCAGTTTACGTACAGTCCTGTGTTGTACTGTATTGTACGTACTGTACATTGATATTGCAATGGCAGTACAGGTTGTACAGTATATCACCCAGCCACTACCGGATAATGTGGTGCCACATAGTGAATGAATTGACCTCTGTGCTAGCAAAGAGGTTTACAAAGTCTCTGATGTTCATGTGAAGTGGACGTTGGTTCTGATGGGTTTTTCAAGCAGTATGATATTCCATTAATTGGGTATTCTACAACTGAAAACCTTCTGTACCTTGTTAATTCCAACTTCTGGTTTGAGATAGTACAGTACTTTGATGGCAGAATGGCACTAATAGTGATCCAAAATAGGGGGTTTTGTGATCTTAGTACTGGGTAAGGGGGCATTAGCATAAGTATAATACTGTAGTGTAGCCTCTTACAACAATTATCAATGGAACTGGTTGATGTTTTCTGCTTTGAAATATATTTGATCATTGATGACTAGGCCTGAGTCGGGTACTTTACAACGTAGTTTAGCAGAAATTCAGGACCAGGTACCCAAGCTTATTATGTTGGCTGACAGGTACAGTACCCAATTCTGCAGTGGGAAAAGAAATGTGTGGGGTAAGAGTAATGTCTCTCTCAAAGGGGTAAGGGGAGAGAGATTAGTCCCCCATCCAGAAGAAGGAGGGTAAGATCACCTACCCACCCCCTTTCATTTCCATAAAAGCAGAAAAATCAGTATCTTGGTTTTCTTGGCTTGATAGGACACCTTTGCACTTTTGTTAACTCATATTTAGCCAAACCCTTCTAGGAACCTCGAAGCAAGCTTTTGTCTCCCTGAACCCACTTGTACTGTAACTTTGGCCAAGGGAAGCATCAATTTGGACTTAAGGTTTAGCAGTTAAAATCCCATCCTACCATTTGATGGGTTTCTGGTGGAATTGCTGCAAGAGTGTTGTGTTTTGATATGAGTGATGGAGAGAGAACATCCAAGGGTAATTCCTTATAACCCATTCCATGATTTTATGAACAGACAGGTACCTGTTGTGTTCCTTTTTTGTGTGCTTAGTGTTGCCAATCAGGTACTGTACCTGACTTAGACCCTGTCATAACCATTCTGCTAAAGGAGCAGTGCACTGGTGGAAGCCTACACCAAAGAATTGTAGCTCTGTTCTTTTGACTAAGTCTCTAACCCTACAGTATGCTGTATGTAGCATGTAAACATTTTGTACTGTAGGCTACTGGTCATTGCTGTAGCTCTGTCAGCTACATTAGCAATCCATTGCACAAGCCAAGGCTGCTGTAACGAATGTTGTTTACGGCTTGGTATTGTGTGAACATCCATGTGCTTGGCATGACTTCAATAACAGTGCAGTAGTTACTGTACTGTACACTGAAGCAGTGCATTGTTTTGAACAGTACTGTATGTTGATTGCTTCCTTATTGATTTAAACTTAAGAGGTTCTCTACAGTAGTGCTCTGTTAAGCAAATGTTTAAAGGGCCAGTCTTTTCAATTTGATTGTACTCTGGTTGCAGAAATCTGATTTTTCTATACTGTGGGAAGATGCGACAGTATGCAGTATTTGTAACAGAATTACAGAAATATAAATATCCTTCCTTTTAAAAGTTAAAAAAACAGGTATTTACCATTTGGTGAATGATACTCAGTATTTTGTTTTTGATACTGAAGATGGGATTAATTTTCATAGAGTAGATTTAAGTTTTGATGTATCAAATACAATATGGTGGTCTGAAAAGTTGTATTCCTATGCATAATGGGATAATTGGGGGGGGGGGGGGGGAGTGTCAATAGTATATTGGTCAATAGCACCATATTATCATTAATCATGATTTTGAATCAAACAACTGCTTTTGCCTGAATTGGGAGGGCCAGTGCCCCCCCTACACCACCACCTTGTACGCCTGTGGTCATGTTTCGGTTCTATTGTAATAATTACTGTAAAATTAAGTGTTGTTTACAGTAGAGAAATTACTATGTTGTAATATGAGAGTGCATGTACAGTATGCAAATTTTTAAAATTCACAAAAGGATGCATCTAGAAATGTACTGTATCTGAACATTAGATCGAGATGCAGTCACGTATTAATGTACTGGATACATTAAAATTCTTACAGTATAGTGCCATCCATTAGAAAACTTGAATTTTAGTACCCTGCAGAGATGGCTCGGACATCATTTTGAAGCTCATCAAATGGTTTCTACAAATGTGTAAATTACTCCAATTATCATTGTGGAGACACACCCCTGATTTCACTATCTTGTACGTACATGAAATATTTAATGATAATCACAGTGAACATGTTTGCCAAAATTTTGGATGAGTTTTCCAACTTTTGCTGTACAAGTTACTGAAAAGTAAATCTCATAGAATAGGCCTATTAAATATAGACCTATGCAGTTATGAAGTTTCAAAATTTTCCAAAATTTTTTTAATTTGACTCCACTTTTCTCATAACCATGTTTTGCAACATGCCTAAATTTGGTAGAATGAATCAAAATTCATAGAAAGAAGATCTGTACATTGGAAAACATGCATAGTATTATAGAACAAACATCTTAAGGCAGCAACATGAAGTACAACTATTCATTTATTTTACATTTAGACAACCATAAGCAAGGTTGGAACATTGTTCATTTATTTTCCCAGGAAGGAAGTACAATTTCCCACAATTCTTCCTAAATTTTCATGTACAGAAAAGGAAAATTTCCCTCGATCCCAAGAACTACTAGGAATGGTGCCCTCCAACTTCCCAACTTTTTCCTCCCATGGCCATAATATTTTGGCTGTAACCATAACTTTGCTTTCAGGTTGGAAGTGTGCAAACTGATAATTTTCTTATTTAAAATGTAAGCGGCCTGAACTGTAGTGTACAGTTACACTGTATGTTGTACAATATTATAATTAGTGTTTGCATTAAAACTTCCCATTTCTCTTTCAGATTCCAGATCCTTCGTTCAGATCTGTGGCTGGTGAAAGAGTCAGGCTTGGTTATCTCATTTGGTACAGTAGCACTCACAGCGTATTTCAAAGATGCAGACAATTAAATGTGTGGTTGTTGGTGATGGTGCTGTGGGTAAAACCTGTCTCCTCATTTCATACACGACAAACAAATTTCCTTCAGAGTATGTGCCTACAGTAAGTACTATGGTTCTCTCACTTCTTATAGTGTGGTAGGGGAAGGGGTGGGGGTAGGAGGAGAAACGAGTGCAGGGATTTACAGTCCTTCTTGACTTGAACTTGGTATGCTTAGAAAAATTTGACAGGAAATGTGAAGGGATGTTTGGTTGGGATATGGCAGAGTGAAGTCTGGGCAAAAATCATCGGAAGGAATGGGAGGATTCAGTAGATGGCAGACGTTCAGGCAGGTGGAGGATGGTGGTCAGAAAGTGCTCAACATGTGCCACAAAGTGTACTCTTGTCAGACTTCAGTAGCACAGGAAGTACAGTATGGTAAACATACATTAAAATGTCTAGAATTTCTAATAATGTACATTGGGCTCACAGGAAAACAGCCCATTATCAACTTTTATCACAGTTTTTGAAAAAAACTACTAAATCTGCTGGGAAAGATTAAATTATGTACTCAGGGAAGGTCTAAAATTACTCATAGGGCACATAAATGTTAGTTATTGGCAGTTTCCTGTAAACTGTTATCAAACTGTGATTGTGTTTATTGTGTTACTGTATGCTGGCAGTATGTGATTACAGTGGCCACTGAATGCAAATGCAGGCTGCCATGAACAAACCTTTGAGGAAATTGTACGCATTTGTACCTTCGTTTGTGCATTAGTGTGAAAAAGTCATTGCCACAGTAGATTCTTTACATGCTTAACACTTAAGTGTTTGATGTGTTGGCGGTGTTGGCGAACTTTCTTCAATTGATTAAAATTAATAAAAAAAAATAATTGCATTACAGTAACTGAAGCAGAGGGCAACCATTCAACTAATTTTAGTTGTCCACAAGGAGATTTGGTTGTCCCGAACATTTTCCTCACAATTACAAAACATTAGCTTAATTGTGTTCATGTATTGTTGGTCAGATGTAATGTTTGAGAGACAGAAACACTTGAAGTCTGAAACTACAGTACGGTATAATGGAAAAGGTTGAAAGAGTTAACCAGTTTTACTTCTTCAATCTGAGAAAAAATGGTTGTCCATCGGACAACCAACCTTTAATTTTTGGTTGCCCGTAATGAATTTTAGTTGTCCTGGACAATCGGACAACCACGAAAATCGAGCCCTGGTCAACATCATTATGGACTTGGTGTTCATCAGTACTAAAGTTCCCTTCTTTGAATTTCTGGCAGAAACCCTGATACTGTACTGGAATCCTTGATAGCTGTGCTGTACTGTATCTTTGAATTCACATTGATCACTGAGATATACTATCCATATACTTGTGTTTTATGCTCCACTCAGAGTAGTTTAAGCACATTGCCCTGATCAACCAGCAGATTGCCCTCATTACTCTTCCCCTTTTGATTCTGTCTTGTGACCATCTGTCCTTCTTTCCATTTATTTTTATCTTGCAGTATCTTTACCTTGCAGCTGGGCGGTCTAGAGCTCAACTCTGGTTCTTACTGAAGACTTAAAAAAATGGAACCTACTGCCATTATGCTTGGGGCTCGTTATGAGCTATGGAGTAGGAAAAACAAGCCAGTGAGCCATAACAGGAAAAAAGACTGTGGCTGGCCTGACTTGAAACTCATCTAACTATTGTAACTGCTTATATTTACCAGCATGGCCTTTCATTGTGTTCACTTGTTGTCTCTGACAGTTTATTTCTCTCCAGCCATCCATTTCTCGGTTCATCAGTATATCCATTTCTGGACAATTTCATACTCTCAGTTTCTGCTTAAGAGGAATCCACTTGCTGATGTTAAGAATTGCTGTGTGTTTGAGGATTTTATGTGGACTAGGCAAGAAGGAAAAGTTCAAATTATGCGCTAACTACCAAAAACCACACTGTAATACTGTACCATTACAGAGTACACTATGTCTTTATTTTGCATTGTGCGGATTATTTTTATCCAAATGCTCTCTTATTTTTGGTGATTTTGAACAGGTTTTTGATAACTATGCTGTGACTGTGATGATTGGTGGAGAACCATACACTTTGGGACTTTTTGACACTGCAGGTAAGACCCTTTTATTGTAACTGACATTAAATTGAAAACACTTATTCTGCTTTTTCTTTTGTATTGAATTTCATGCCAAAGGAAGAGTGCCCTTATTTTATTTTGCTTTTGCTTGGATGAGAGAGAGAAAAGGAAAGGCTCCTAAAGTGTTGACTGGAGTATGAAAAACATGTGTATTGGGAAAGGTGTGGATAGAAGAGAAATAAGGCTTTCATGATTCCTGCCTGACCAAATATTGTTTTGAATTTGTGACAGGATCATAGTGCAAAGATTTTATTTTAACACATGATGACTCCATTTGTCACATAATGATGTTCATGTGCACAACAGTTAAATGGTGGGCCTCGAGTTTTGACTTTTTTCCAGTGAAATAAACATTTGTCCTGCCCTGGCAGCCGAGCCGCTCCAAACGTATTTTGAAGCAACAGCTATTGTCAAAATTTAACACCCAAAGGTACCACGGTACTATTGTGAAAAAAACCCAGGATTATAGCTATGTACAGTGGAGAATGTCAGATCAGTATTTTTTATACATATTTAGAATTTTTCCAAAATGCTCCTAATTAAGTTTGTATAGCCCAACAGGTTTTCTTAAGTTTACAAACTTTCGCAGTAGTAATTGTAGATCTGTCAATTAGGTTGTTTTCTTTCTGATGTAAAAGTTTGCACTTTTTGAAAGAGGGAGGGGGACTTTTTAGCATACCTTGTGATTTTGCAGTTGGGTTTTGAGTTCTTTGGTCTTTTTGTACCTGTTATTTACTATTGTTAAGGTAAGGAGGTTTTGTGGAAACAGATGAAGAAGTAATAAAAGTTGGTTCTTTGAGTTGCTATTTTTTACAGACAAGAGAGAATGTGTGAGCTACAACAGCATTGCTGTTCTAGTTTATGTAGCACTCAAACACCAATCAGGAACCCAACATAAACCTGGTAGTACTGAAATTCAGTTTGAATAACAAGCATTTTTAATTAACATGAATAGTGTAACCCATGCTGGGGTTGCCATTTATTTTCTGGCAAGGAGGATATGGATAACTGTGCTGGGAAAAGGATAGGTAGTTCATTCTGGCAGACGTGCAGCTTTGTTTTACCCCTGCTTAAAGCCTGGAGTCAGATTTTGCCTTTCCATTAAAGGGCTAAAATTTCAAATTTATTTAAAAGAGAAGGACTTCGTGAAACCATGCATATGAATGCTAGTAAGCTGTTAACTGTGAAGTGTGGGGATTGTTGTGATAACTTATAGTTTGTGGTTTTCATTTTTTGTGGTTTAATCAGCTTGCAGGAAGTAGGTAAAAGAAAGTTTCATGGAATTAAGTAATCTAAAAAGGTATGACTTTTTAAAACAAGTGGTCTGTAGTACGTAACATTTTACTTATTTTTAAAGCATTTCTAAGAAGGTATTTTCAGATTTCCTTCAATTGTTACTGGTAAATTGCAAATCTATTTATAAACGCTTTCCCTTATGTTTCAGGTCAGGAAGATTATGACAGGTTGAGGCCGCTAAGTTACCCTCAGACAGATGTCTTCCTAGTGTGCTACAGTGTTGTATCACCGTCCTCGTTTGAAAACGTGAAAGAAAAGGTAAGGTGATGAAAATCTGAAACACAATAGAGAAGAAAAAGGTAAAAATTGTTAACAGATAGAGAAAATTAGAAGAATAGATTTTGAAGAAGTAATCGCAAAACTTTAAGAAGTTCAGGTGGTGTCATTTACAAAAGTGGGACATTATGTAGTTGGGATCAGAAATATGTTGTTGTCAGCCATGTTTGCCAACATTCTTCTCCTTGTATGGATTTTTAACATTGAGAAAATACAGAAATATAACAAGATATGTAAGAGGAGACAAAATAACGGCTAAAAAAGCAAGAAGGAACTGGGGGAGGAGGAAAGAAGCAGCTTAGGGGAGAGATTAAAAGGAGAAAATGAAAGGAAAAAAAGGTCAAAATGTGGAAGTATTGTAATGCAAAAGTAGGGAAATTCGTGAAAATTGAATGAGAGTCTGAACATGTCCAGAGTTTGTCAAAAATCAGGACTTAGCAACCGTTCATTCCTTGGACTCTGTGTTTGTGATTGGTTTGAGAACTCGCTTTTTCAACCAATTCTGTCATTAATTTGATGGTTAAAAGGTAAACTGTGATTAGATACAGCAGAATGTTTTGACTTCGAATGTTGACAAATGCTTAACTTCATGAAATGCCCCGTGAACTACTTTTGTACTTGGTTGTTTAAAGATCTTTCAGTTCCTCTTTACATACATAGCTTTGACGTGCCTTTTGGATTAGGGAATTTTTTTTCTGTTACATGTCGTGTTAAATGATTTTTGATCAATAGTTCTGTTAGAAGGGAAAGAAAAAGTGAAACCAGGTCGTACCAGATAATATGAAGCTAAAAGTAAGGGTTTGATGTTTATATCTGTTGTGTAAGGCAGTCCATAGAATAAAGATGTGATTATGATAAGATTGGCCTCTACAGTTAATGCGTGTCAGCTTTTTGGCAAGATTTATTTAAGCAGTAACACATGACAAGAGATCAAAGTGCTGTTGGCAATAATTCTTGTAATTTAATAACCATATATATAGAGACGTAGAATCTTTATCAACTGTTGTGTACATTCCCCTTGGTGCAAGTTAGAAGCTTGGCACTTCAATTGATTGTAAGAAGCTCTGTAGTGTAAAATGCTTTTTTGACAGATGTATGTAAAAATATGCTAAAATAGTGTTCATCATATAGCAAGATAGATGTAAATTTACTGCTTTCTACATATTATTTGCATTGATTGATAAAGTTGATACATAAAACCCAATCTAAACGTACAATGATTCATGTTACGTGCCAAGGGGGGAGGGGAATAGTTCTAGCATTTCGCCCTCTGTCAGCCATCTTGTCTAAAGGATAGATTTTGTCTTCCATGCAATTCTTTTTGCCTCAGAAGGTTGTGGGGTTCACAAAGTGCATTACAAATGGTAAAATCAAGGTAAAGACATAATTTTGGAAAAAGATTAGGTTGATCGTGCCCAAATAAAATTTATTGTAGGAAACAAGAGAACTGTATAATGGCTATCAAGAAAGCATTCTTAGTGCACTAGTTTTAAAGTTACAGCAGCATAGATTCTGTACAGTTGGATTTGTTATGTGAAGTATGCATTCTAGTGTGTCAAAATGAAGCAGATTGTTGCTAAATGTGTTACCCTAAGGATTGGGGCAAGGTAATGTGGAGGGCATTTTGTCGTTGATATTAAACATGACACCATAACTATTGATGTTCTTCATGTTAGCTGCAAAAGTGTCCAAAATAAAAAATATTAAGCCTAAATAAAAAATGGTAAAGCTTACTTTTGTCCTTGAAAACCCTAATGTACCCTGGTGCTGTAAAAGTTGCTTAGGTAGATCTCTAGATTTCATCTTGCCATCAACTTAACCATATGAACTGAAACTTGAGCAATTACAGTATTGAAAATGTTTTGGAATTATTTCAAATCAATTTTTTCAAATCGATTAAAAAGACTTGATTTGTCCTCTCTTTTTTAAGGCCTTTGTGAATGAAACCCCCATCTCTTTCTCGCCTCCCCTTTTAAGTAACTCTCATTCATTTCCTCAAATGTCAGAAACTATCTCTTGGATTAGAAGTAAACTGAATGGCAAATATTGAATTGAGAATGTAGATGCTAACCAGAATTGTTTTTCAATTTTCAATTTCAGTGGCAACCGGAGATAACCCATCACTGTCCCAGTACACCGTTTCTACTTGTGGGAACGCAAATTGATTTACGGGACGATTCTACAGTTGTAGACAGACTTCAGAGAAACAAACAGAAACCAATTACAGTGGAACAAGCAGAAAAGCTGGCCAAAGAATTGAAAGCCGTCAAATATGTAGAATGTTCTGCCCTCACCCAGGTGAGAATTCCGTCAGTATTTTGTGTAGTATATGCTGTAGCTAAATGTGAGAATTGTTGAAAAAAGTTTATTATGGTCATGATTAAATAGTAGTGCTGTTGACAAAATTTTAAGTATGACTTTGCATTCATGGTAGAATATTTAAATAATTTACCACTTTCAAAGAGCAGATAAGTTGCAAGTGGAAACCATTACAAAATCTGTTATCCCAACATGAATGTAGATATTTAACACTAGTGACTCATGACAAATATAAGAAAATACCAAACCACCAATAAACTAATAGTTTCCAGTCACGAAGCTGTTCATTCACGAACTGTGTATTTATTGAAAGAGCCTACAGGCAGCTTGCACTTAAAACATACAGAGATGTGGACAATGTCCAGTGCAAGGCTAGGAGGGTAATCTTTGGAAAAATGTTAACATTTTGAAGTATTTTGAGCAAATGGTTGTGGATGTTTGAAAGCCGCCACATATGTAGAATGTTCTACACTCACCCAGGTGAGAATCTGGTGTAGCATGTTCAGGAGCAAAGCAAGGGGACAGTTGAAAGAACTTCATAATCATGATTAGAAAACAGAACTGTGAACAAGATTTTAAATGTAGCTTCATAAATGTGTTCAGGGTAGAATGTTTAAATATTTGACCACCCTCAGAAAGCAGGTAAGTTGCTGTAAACCCTATGATGCAGTTTTCTTTGCATGGCTGGATAGTAGTTTGAGCAACCTTCTAGAATGATTGAATAGATTCCCTTTTGCTTGTTACAACCTCTGCAAAGTCATATACCCTTGTCATAATTTAGTATATTGATTTCTTTAACTAGGGAAACCTACCTCATTAGAGGAATTTATTCATTGTCCTTCCCTTTGCCCCTCCTTGTTAACATTTAAATCATCTTTACCTTCTGACTGTCGTTGACGCACAAGTGGTGCTGGAAAAAATTCTTCTGGTAAAAAAAATTCCAAAGTAAAGATTCAAAGTACATCTGACAAAGTAGGGATTGCAGTAAACCTTTAAACTTTGTTGACCCCATTTTATAAAATCTGGGGGCCAAATTAGAAATAATGGGGCCCATAACTAATTAAAAAGGGATTGATAAACAAGACAGAAACCAGTTTGTCAACAGTTCCTTGGACCAATTCTTAACAAGCACACATTATATACACAGTGTGTATTTTCATGACAGAGAAGGGTTGCACAAGTTATTTGTCAAAATTTTCTCGTAACTCTGATTTGACACTTAGCACGTCAAATGAACAGGAATTTGTGGAGTGGTCAGTGTACCAGGGTTGTTTGTTTCAAACCATGTTGATTAAAATCATGATTTTAATTGCAAAAATGTCACGAATTAAAAAAAAGAACTGATTTAAATCAGTTTATTTGATTTAAATCACTTATTTGAAGGATGATTTTTCTAATAGATTTATAAAAAATAACAAAACAGCCTGGTCATGTGTACAATGAGCAGTTAGACTTGATTATTAAATAGCCAGTTGAGCTCCTTTCCTATAGAAGCTACGGGCCCCAACAAATTTCTTGAAGCATGGGGGCCTCCCGCCTGTTATTTCATCCCCCACATATGTGTGTCTCTGACATAAAAAAGCAGCAGACAGTGAAAACAATGTTTTTTTTTTTTTAATTTTTGTTTACAGAAAGGATTGAAGAACGTCTTTGATGAAGCTATCCTGGCTGCTCTTGAACCACCAGAGTTGACCAAAAAGAGGAAATGTAAACTCCTTTGAGTTGATCCCTTTAGAGGGTCTCTCAGTTTGGCTAATGGTGGAGCACTTCGTAAACTGGTTCTGTTTGTTCATTTTTTGTAAGATATTCAGGTACCATAATGCACCTCCTACTATCACCTAGAGCTGAAATTTGTCACAGCTTAGGTGGGGCCAACAACTAATGTACAAACCCCTCCACCCTTCCTCAACTCTCTCTCCCATTCCTTTTGGTGCATTTCATAGTTCAGTAGAAATGTTATCTAATGGAAGGGAGCATGAGATTATTAACGTTATTTGTAGCTGAATTTTATGGCTATTAACGTGTACAATTTTTTAAGGTATAAGTTTGTATTATTGTCATCTTAACTTTCTCCTCCTCTACAAATAGTTTGGTTTTAAATTTTGTCTGATGTGTTTTGTACACAAATCCCATAGCCAAGTGATAGTGAAATTTGTCAGCCATTTTGTAGTGACCATCTTCTTATTCTTTGGACTTCCTGGTCCATGGATAGCTGTATTCAATTCAAAACCTGAACCTAACCCAATTAAGTTGGAGTTTTAGGATTTTACAGCCACCCACAGTGTAGGCAAACCAAGGATTAACAGAAGTAATGGCCCCCAGAAATCACCAACTATCACTTGACCGACAGATTTGTCTACACAAGTTTAAGAGCCCACAAATATGACCAAGTCTGTCTGCAAAGAGGGAACCAAAATTTTGAGATATTCAAAACTAAATTTAGTAGTCTTATTTAGTCATTCTAAATTTTAATGAAAAAGATAGATTTTCATTAAATATAGTTTTTGTAACCTCATAGCAAAAAAAATTGTCAGCTAGTTAAAAAAGAAAAAATTTGTAAGGCTTGGATTGGTATTGTATGTATATGAGAGGGTATTTCTCTTTAATATCTTTTTTATTAAAGTTAACGTTATTCTTAAGTTACATATCACTGGTAGCTCATGGTCAGATACCCTCAAAGTACGTTCAATCCACCTAGGATATCATCAAGAATGGCCAGAAGTATATATTTCCTCAGGTTTTAATGGCAGAGTGAAAATCTGTGTATTTAATTGAGGACAGGGTTTGACATAATAAGTCCCCAAAATGGCCCAGCAAAATTTAGGCCCAAGAAAGACCTTTTACAAAAAGAGGTGTTTCCAGGAACTTTTTGAGAGGGTCAGCTTGTTGACCTGAAAGAAAAGAGGTCTTTTGCCTTTGGCTAAAAATGTTATGCAAGTCCCTGTCATTGTGTCATAACAGAATTAGTCAAACTTTTTTTTATTCTTTTTTTTACTCTTTTTGAAGTTTTCAATGCTCAAATTCTGTACGGAAAACCCTCAAGTGGCAACCAGCTGTGAGTTGGCAAACCGCCCTGCCTAAAACCCTTGTTGGTACAGCTGCCAGTCAGAGCAGAGTATTACTGCAATAATATTGGTGTAAAGATGCATTGAAATCAACTTAAATAACATGAAGTTTGAAAATGAAAAATCTAAAACATTTTTTTTTTTTACATTCTGAACACTGTGTTCCAAAGGAGTGATTCGAAAAATCCTCATTATTGGATGGCTCTGAAAAGGCCCTGAAATTATTTCCTAATTAGACAAAAACCAATCTTTGTGGTATTTTGGGCAAATTTTATATTTATGACATTGTAAAGTATCAATTATCTGCTATTGTATTATTGGTTTATCTTAAACGTCTAAGAAGTTTTTCTTTGTATTGTAAAAACATTTTTTTTTTCCTGTAATGATACATAGAAGTCACACTTCCTGTTTCAACAATTTTTGTCCAAGAAACAAAGTCTGAGAGAGCTTGTTTCAAGAAATTTCAATGCTGTATTTTTTCTTTTTACTCTTATCATATTATCGTAGCCAGAATTATTAACGTTTAGCAGCAGTTAACTTACATAGTTGGGTGTTAATAAAGATGGCAGCATGTATATGTTTTGTCCTATGTGGTTGATTTGTATCAGTTCTTGTGACCTGCAAAATAGGCAGCAAACTTTCCTTGTTTACAGAATTTAAATGGCAAGAGTAGTCACTCTAAGCTCATTTTAAAGCAGCGGCTAAATCTGACATTTTCTTCTTATTTCTCCTCAGAGTATCTTTCATTATATTTTATTGCTTCAGTATTCAGTAAGGTAAATGAAGCAGTGACTCCCAGTAAACATTACATGAAATAGCCCATTCTAAAACAGCCTACCACTAAACAGTCTAAAACCAAACATGTGGGCAGTTAATTCAGCTTTTTACTTGATGTTCGCACCCACAGTTTATAGCCACTCTGATCCTAAAATCAATAAAAATATTCTAAAACCCATGAAGCATTGTAGTGGCTATAAACTGTGGATGTTAACGTCAAGTAAAAACCTGACTTACAATCGAAAAGTCAGGTTTTAGACTGTTTAGTGGTAGGCAGTGTTAGTAAGGGCTACTAGCGTAATGATTTCACCTAGAAGAGAAAATAATGTCATATTATTCTTCAGGTTCAATTGCAAAACAGGACAGTATACTTTTTCAAGATGAACAGACTGGATTTTACCTTCTTATGTTTAAAGGAAAGATGCAGTCGCCCAAATTTGGATTAGCTTAGTAGACGATCCTGTTTCATGAATGGCACCTGAAAATCATGTGACAATTCTTTTCCCTCTCAGTTGTGAAATTTATAAGGAATATTGCTTGGATTGTCTGAATACTGTAGGCAATATTATACCTTCAATATTGTGACAGATATTTTTGGAAGAGAAAAAGGAGGAAGTTGTGGCCATAGAGGACAGGGGAGGGGTGGGGCCGGGGAGGGGGTGGGGCCGCAGCTTTCCACAATTGGCCAAAACCTTGCTGAATCTGGCAGACTTCCGTGCCTCATTCAGGCAGAGATTATGCCATGGTTTAGGGTCTGAAGCCGGGGAGAGCTCACTGCCCCCTCCCTCGAGATTAAGAATCCGGTACGGCCACTGGGACTTAGCTGTTCGTAATTGGGGGATGACTGCTTCTGCCCCTGAAGCAGTGGCGGCTCTACTGGGAGGGCAAGGTGGAAAATTTGTTGCTCCCACCTCCTCTAGTTAAGTAAGTTAGGAGTTGGGTTGACCAAAAAAGCCAATAGTATACCTTTCCTTAGACTTAATTTTTCATCCATAGATTGGCTAAAACCCCCAACCCACCTACAGGTGCACTCGCTTTGGTCTCAGTTTCATGCTGCAGCAAATATAATGGACTTCCAACATCCCCCCCCCCCCTTCCCTCCCCCTACCAGAGTTGCTATCCTGGCACCAGCACTGTCTTTAAAGGATTGACGACTTAAGGTTAGTTCCAGATCAGAAATGAAGTAAATCATACTTGAAAAATTAAACATTTCTTGCAGTACATCACAGCTTAGTTCACTTGAGCAGATGGGGTATAGAAAAATATTATCTTTAAAGAAGGACTGTACACAAGAGCAACATTTGCAATTGCAAAACATTCCCAAAACATCTACTGGCAACAAATCCAAAAACATGATTGTTTTCGGTTTGTTGCACAGCGTAGACATGGTATACAGCATGTTTTGAAAATGTTTTGGAAATGTTGCAAAACAAATGTCTAGTCAATTGTTTTCAAATTGTTTTCACTCTGTCTGCACTGTGCAACAAACCGAAAACAAGCATGTTTGGGGTTTGCTGCGGGTGAAGTGTTTTGAAAATCGTTTACAAATGTTGCTCGTGTATACAGGCCTTTTGAGAATGTTTTGAAAGAATTGACAGGACAGCTGACCGCTTAAAACTGAACATAAATGAATCCCGATAACTGGAGGTGGAATGGAGCCCAGCAAAAATGTAAATGAGGAAATAATTCGTGTGCTGCCACTAATCAGCAAGTTACCAGTCGATAGTGCATCGATGAACATAACCTGCTAACATATGCTCGAGAACTTCTTATTTACTTGACCCTTTAAAGGATGTATGACATGCTCTCTCTTTGAACTCTGTAACAGGTCATGTCGGACCATTTAAAGGTTTGGAAGCACTGGCAGGTTGTACTGCGTGAATTGTTTTGAATGCAAACCAGTTATCAGACTGGTGTTGAAATTTTGTCTAATTAAAAGATTGGATGTAATATATCAGGAATAGACAGCGGTCTATTTTTTTCTCTCCGTTCCAACAAATGATGGCGCTCCCGCGTTTTGATTTCCAGGGCAATGATTGCAAATTTTGACAGTGAATTGCTTTTTGATGTCATTTACTCTGTTGCTGACAATTATTTTTCTTTTTCACAAATGTTACTTAGAAACACTCTTAAATGTTCGTTAAGTTTTCTAAAGTCCTCCAGACACTCATGCAAAAGGCCGTTCGGCGAAAACTTACCGAAGAGGCTATTACCTCCACTGAAGGACAACACTTGACCAACCTCGCGACCCTCGCACCATTTACATCATTGGTCTGTTGTGTATGGCCAGTGGCGTAGCTAGGATATTTTCCAGAGCGGGCAAAGGCATGAAATTTCCCCAAAACTTTTCCCGGTCAGTGTGTATGCATTTCATATAAAATATGCAAATTAAAAGTATAACAACATTACCATCTTATTATGTAATATTACCTTTATTTTAATCTTAAAGTATAACATAGAGCACTTGGAAATAACAACTCTTAGGCCATATGTTTATTTTGGTCAACAATATCTGGTTTATTTGTATGTACCAACGCAGTGGAGTACGCAGGATTTCTCTGAAGGAGGGGCATGCAGTTTGTTCAGTAATCGCCAGTCTGGGGGAGGGGTCTAAGGGGGGCACCCCTGCCCTTTTGAAATTTTTTGGAGTTTTTAAGGAGCCTATAGATGCAAAATGGTGCAAGTTTTCGACTTTGACCGGAACAGTGTTAAAAGTTGAATTGCGGTATTTCACGAGGACACAACTGAAACTTTTGTGTCTTTACAAACTCTTATGTCATTTACGCTACCTTACGAAGTAAAACTTGTCATTAAATTTGCATACTTTTAGGAATCAAAATAAAAGAGCATCGATCGGTACAGGTGAAAGGGAACATTTTAGATTGCGGTTTTTTTGGGCACAAAACTTTATTCTGACATAAAGACTAAGAGGAGAGCCACCAGCGGTTGGCGCGGAGCGTAGAGAAAATTTCGAAAAATCAAACCCCTCAGATGGCCGCAAAGAGCATTTTCCAGACTTATACGAAGAATCTAACGAGTCGTTATCTTCTTTTGTCGTTTGCAATAAAATGCTCACTTCAAAATATGCTTGCAAACTGCAGAGTGATCAGAGAGTTAAAAGCTTTTTTGACCCCCAAAATGCGCCACCATTTGTTGCGGCGGAGCGTAGAGAAAATTTCAAAAAATTAGACCCCTCAGATGGCCAAAAATTGCGTTTTCATGCTTGTTAAAGAAAATCTAAAGACACAGTCTTTATTTTAACCTTTTGTTTGCAATATGAACACAAAAATCAGGAACATGATAAGTGATTAGAAAATTACCACAAAATGTACTATCACTATTAGGCCTATATGTAATGGTCTTGATCCTTTCGGAGAAACTATACAACGAATTGAAAATGTGCTAATGCCTCCCTATTGTGACTCTTGGCTAAATTGGAAACTGGAAAAAACTGTGGTCGACTGTACTTAAGCCAATAGGTTGGAAACTGGGCCATTAAACTCTACCTAACTAGCTAACTAATCTTGTTCAATTAAAGATTCGCTGAATTGATGAAATTGTCTGTGATTGATCGGATTCCTATCTGTTAATGATTTTACCCCCAACATCTCTTGCGTGATAAATGGCAAACTACTTCTGACCACACCTGAACACCCTCCGCTCCCCTGTTCCCGTCTTGCACATTGACGTCTCTGCCTGGCAAGGAAGGAGTCCCTCTTAAAAATCCTTAAAAAGGTAGGAATTATTATGCAATCGGTGCCACCAGTGGGATACAGAGGCTACATTTTGAAGGAAAAATTTGGATTTGACAGAATTTGCCTATTTGTAGGAATTTAAAAATCGGCATCACTGAGGGGCCTTGCAGAGACAGTCCCTCCCCTTTGAAAATTTTCGAAAAAATGGGTGACCTTACATGCAATCTGGTGCCACATATGCCATCTTTTGAAGTAAAATCTGGGTTACTTAAAGAGCAAAAATTGACCAAATTGAAGTAGTGTAGTAGACTGTCCAGTTTCATGATTGGCTGTTGGGAGTCACGTGACAATGATTTCCTCTTCAAATGTTAAATTTACCTGAAATAACTGCTTGATTTACCATGAATATGCAATAGTGAAGTCATAAAATGTAATGAAAGATACTTTGAAGAGAAATAAGACGAACATTGTGTTATTTACCTTTTCCTTCAAACTAAGTTTGGGGGGACTGCTCCTTAATTAAGAATGGTTACGTATTTTTTTAAGAACAAAAAAAAAAAAAAAAATGGCATCCGTGAGGGGGCCATGGCCCAATGCCCCCCCCCCTTTGTACGCCACAGATGACCGAATAAGTTCTAGCCTAGGACAAGGTATTCATGGACCCTTTTATTGGTACACCCCAAGTGAGCACAATGCTATTTTCCCGAACTGGCCTGTAAGCCTCCAAGGTTTGGGCTAAGTAACAAAGTAACAAAATCTAAGTATGCCCATGGATCCCGTCCATTCTAATTTCCAGACTAACGTTATGTTCACCTTATGTTAATCGTAAGCCATGGGTTGTTTCACCCCATCCATCGTTATGTGCACAGAGTAAAGTCGGTATATTTTGAACCCCTCCCGCTACTAGCTTGTACGACAATATAATCTCGGGGTCTACGTTAGTGACTTGTCAGTTTTTACATCCTTTCACTGAATTCTTAGAGTGTACAACGCAGAGAGTGTGTACAAGGTGATCATATTCCTAAGTACAACTTTCACTGTTGTGATGATCAGCTGTTGTTAAGTTCCTAAATAACAGCTTCCACTGGAATGCACTGATCATAACATCCCCGTGTATGCAAGATAGAAAACATTCAATGTGCTGCGAGAAAAGGACATTTCTCTGGAACGCGAGTCGGGCCGGTTCATGCGACACTGACGAAATCTGGGTTAATTTGTTGCATGAAAATACGAATTATGTATGAGAAATGTCTCACAATTTCTTATTCTAACAATAATTTTGAGAAATGGGAAAAGGGCATTGCATTTCATCAAATTTCCCCAATTGCGTCAAATTTCCCAAAAATTATTTTCCGGGCGGAGCAACTTCCCCCCCCCCTGCCCCCAGTAGCTACGCCACTGTGTATGGCCATTAGCGTACAAGGCGGGGTGAAGATGGGGGAGGCAATAGCCCTCCCTATTCGGGCAAAAGCAGTTGGTCCATTCGGGCGAAAAAAGGGCAAAAAAGGATAAACGGTGACATAATTCGGACAAAAAATGCTCTTGCCCCCTCAGAGAAGATTACCCCAACACGCCTATGGAAACCTATACGTAATTATCATTGACTCTGGCTTACCCTTGTCCCACATACCATACACCTTTACCCACACTACTCTGCGCATGCATTACACATAAATCCATTTAGGTCGTATTTATTTGATTTCTCCTTAATATTTAACATTTTCGTTCCAAATCGAGGCTTATGTCACAGAAACGTCACAATCTTTTTGGTTTTTAGAAAACCTGGAAGTTTATTGTTCGGTGCGTGCTGTAGGATTATTTTCACTGAGGACACTTAAACACACTGAGGTAACTGTTGTAACTTGACCCAATATTTCTTTTATACATCTGTCGAGGATTGTTTCACTTTATTACTGAAACATTTTCTGGGATCTTTTCTCAGGTCTTCCTGATTTGCATTACAGAGGTTGTTTCATTATTTAATAGGGAATATTTCACTGTTTACTAGTTTTTGTAATGATAGAAAGAAAGTCGTTCTCAAAAAAAGTGTTACCAACTTGTTTAATAAATGTAGAATGTAATCCTAAATGGGTTATTTTCAGAACGACACAACATCAACAATTAAAATAACCAAAATTAAAGTAATCACCCCCATTTGTATAATAGATCAGGTCATTTTGTACAGGCCTGCAAAGTTTGGGGCAAGTTTCATTTTGTGGCGCACTTAACTTTGCTTACCTAAGGATGAGCACAGTTATCCGAACAATTCTAAGATTTCGCCGAAAGCCCCTCGCGGCTTTTTGGCTGAGATCATGACGTTTAGTATCTGTTCTCGTAATGAAGTCTAGAATGAAGTATTACATGACAGACTAATGATGTATATGTGAGTCGCACACTACAAAAATCACAACATTTTAAATCTCGGCTCAAGGAAGTCCTACGAAGATAGGAGTTTGACTGTTAAAATTCATTTTTCATGCTGTTTAAATTATAATTTTGAATTTTTCGACTTGAGGTACGCTTAAATTTTTCAAAAACAGGCTACAGTGCTACCACTCTCTGGGCAAATGATTTAAAGCATTCAGACATATACATGACATGTACCTCTCTCCCCGTCTGCCCGTCATCCTGCAATTGAAAGCGTGACGATTTTTCTCTTGTGCACTTTCGCTTGCATATTCTACCATTTCGGGTTAAGTGCTGCACACTAAACTGTGGAGTGGGGCTGACATTGTTTTTCCATAGGTGTCACTAAAATGGAGCATAATTTTGTAATCTTCTTTCTTCCTAGAAATTTACCATCAACCCGACGTAATTATCATTGATTCTGGCTTACCCTTGTCCCACATACCCCATACCTTTACCCACACTACTCTGCGCATGCATTACACATAAATCCATTTAGGTCGTAATTTTTCGAAATTAGAAGTCAAAGCAGCATCTGTTAAGACCGTCTTAAAAAGTTTTCAATTCACACTGGGGGCGATTTTGTCTGTTCCACTAATTGTGCTTCAGGTAGCGGACCATGCACTAACTGCAATTCTCGTGCCTGTGAAAATGTTTACTGACACACAAAGTGCCTTAAAAATTTGATGGGATATTGTTTCTCACTGCGTTACTTACAAAATGTGATCATTTTTGCATTTGAATTTTGTATACAATGAGTTGAAACACAGAATGTGCCAAATTCAAAGCAATTTGATCAAGTTTAATGTGATTTTTTATGATATTACTCCGCTGTGTGAAATGTCTTTTTGAGTAGCTATAATGGCGGGAAATTCATAGGTATCATTCAAGGCTCTCTAGCTCAAAATTTTAATGGTCATTAAAGGAAATTCAAAAGTACCATGAAAACCCAGATTTTGAGCTTCGATCAGAGGGTGGCAGGCATGTCCTAGTTGAAACCTTTTACTTGGAGGAAGAGGGCCCGGAAGTAGCCTAATTTAGCGTGTAAGCCATTAGACTTATAATTTGTGGCCCGCTACCCGAAATCTTGAGATTTTAGATTTTATAAAAGGTGGCGCCTTACTGAAAAGAAAACAGAAAAGAGAGAGAAAGAGAGAAAAAAAAAACAAAAACAAAAACAACAACAACAACAACAAAAAAAAAAAAAAAAACAACAAAAAAACAAAAGATTGAAGCCAAGCGTTCAAGGTCTCTGGCCGGCTATGTGTCCTGTCAACTACAACAGAGAACCAACTCAGGCGCCTCTCTAGTACCCTTCTGCATACAGTGACGCTCAGCGTGCTTTGTATACGACCGCAATCTTTCCTCGGGACTCCCTCAAGGACCGGCGATACATTGGGGAGGAACACTACTCGCCTCCCAGTGCAATCAGAGTAGGACCATGTGTGAACACTACCGTCCGGTTTGACGTCAACGTGCCGCGCAGGTTATAGTAGAGAATGTCTTATATAGTCTGGACATCTGCATCTATCACACATTAGGGTGGAATTTTCCAAGTACAAATTTCAGCCAGATGTAATGTTCGTAAGAAGTAATTATGTTTATCAAATATTTGTAGATAAAAGTTTTAATTATTTTTGCATGTTCCTTGACAAGATTTCACCTACGACTGATGTTTCTCCTTAATATTTCCCATTTTCGTTCCAAATGGAGGCTTATGTCACAGAAACGTCACAATCTTTCTGGTTTTTAGGAAACCTGGAAGTTTATTGTTCGGTACGTGCTGTAGGGTTATTTTCACTGAGGACACTTAAACACACTGAGGTAACTGTTGTAACTTGACACAATATTTCTTTTATACATCTGTCGAGGATTGTTTCACTTTATTACTGAAACAATTTCTGGGATCTTTTCTCAGGTCTTCCTGATTTGCATTACAGAGGTTGTTTCATTATTTAATAGGGAATATTTCACTGTTTACTAGTTTTTGTAATGATAGAAAGAAAGTCGTTCTCAAAAAAAGTGTTACCAACTTGTTTAATAAATGTTGAATGTAATCCTAAATGGGTTATTTTCAGAACGACACAACATCAACAATTAAAATAACCAAAATTAAAGTAATCACCCCCATTTGTATAATAGATCAGGTCATTTTGTACAGGCCTGCAAAGTTTGGGGCAAGTTTCATTTTGTGGCGCACTTAACTTTGCTTACCTAAGGATGAGCACAGTTATCCGAACAATTCTAAGCTTTCGCCGAAAGCCCCTCGCGGCTTTTTGGCTGAGATCATGACGTTTAGTATCTGTTCTCGTAATGAAGTCTAGAATGGAGTATTACATGACAGACTAATGATGTATATGTGAGTCGCACACTACAAAAATCACAACATTTTAAAATCTCGGCTCAAGGAAGTCCTACGAAGATAGGAGTTTGACTGTTAAAATTCATTTTTCATGCTGTTTAAATTATAATTTTGAATTTTTCGACTTGAGGTACGCTTAAATTTTTCAAAAACAGGCTACAGTGCTACCACTCTCTGGGCAAATGATTTAAAGCATTCAGACATATACATGACATGTACCTCTCTCCCCGTCTGCCCGTCATCCTGCAATTGAAAGCGTGACGATTTTTCTCTTGTGCACTTTCGCTTGCATATTCTACCATTTCGGGTTAAGTGCTGCACACTAAACTGTGGAGTGGGGCTGACATTGTTTTTCCATAGGTGTCACTAAAATGGAGCATAATTTTGTAATCTTCTTTCTTCCTAGAAATTTACCATCAACCCGACGTAATTATCATTGATTCTGGCTTACCCTTGTCCCACATACTCCATACCTTTACCCACACTACTCTGCGCATGCATTACACATAAATCCATTTAGGTCGTAATTTTTCGAAATTAGAAGTCAAAGCAGCATCTGTTAAGACCGTCTTAAAAAGTTTTCAATTCACACTGGGGGCGATTTTGTCTGTTCCACTAATTGTGCTTCAGGTAGCGGACCATGCACTAACTGCAATTCTCGTGCCTGTGAAAATGTTTACTGACACACAAAGTGCCTTAAAAATTTGATGGGATATTGTTTCTCACTGCGTTACTTACAAAATGTGATCATTTTTGCATTTGAATTTTGTAGACAATGAGTTGAAATACAGAATGTGCCAAATTCAAAGCAATTTGATCAAGTTTAATGTGATTTTTTATGATATTACTCCGCTGTGTGAAATGTCGTTTTTGAGTAGCTATAATGGCGGGAAATTCATAGGTATCATTCAAGGCTCTCTAGCTCAAAATTTTAATGGTCATTAAAGGAAATTTAAAAGTACCATGAAAACCCAGATTTTGAGCTTCGATCAGAGGGTGGCAGGCATGTCCTAGTTGAAACCTTTTACTTGGAGGAAGAGGGCCCGGAAGTAGCTTAATTTAGCGTGTAAGCCATTAGACTTATAATTTGTGGCCCGCTACCCGAAATCTTGAGATTTTAGATTTTATAAAAGGTGGCGCCTTACTGAAAAGAAAACAGAAAAGAGAGAGAAAGAGAGAGAAAAAAAAAACAAAAACAAAAACAACAACAACAAAAAAACAAAAAACAAAAAAAAAAACAAAAGATTGAAGCCAAGCGTTCAAGGTCTCTGGCCGGCTATGTGTCCTGTCAACTACAACAGAGAACCAACTCAGGCGCCTCTCTAGTACCCTTCTGCATACAGTGACGCTCAGCGTGCTTTGTATACGACCGCAATCTTTCCTCGGGACTCCCCTCAAGGACCGGCGATACATTGGGGAGGAACACTACTCGCCTCCCAGTGCAATCAGAGTAGGACCATGTGTGAACACTACCGTCCGGTTTGACGTCAACGTGCCGCGCAGGTTATAGTAGAGAATGTCTTATATAGTCTGGACATCTGCATCTATCACACATTAGGGTGGAATTTTCCAAGTACAAATTTCAGCCAGATGTAATGTTCGTAAGAAGTAATTATGTTTATCAAATATTTGTAGATAAAAGTTTTAATTATTTTTGCATGTTCCTTGACAAGATTTCACCTACGACTGATGTTTCTCCTTAATATTTCCCATTTTCGTTCCAAATGGAGGCTTATGTCACAGAAACGTCACAATCTTTCTGGTTTTTAGGAAACCTGGAAGTTTATTGTTCGGTACGTGCTGTAGGGTTATTTTCACTGAGGACACTTAAACACACTGAGGTAACTGTTGTAACTTGACACAATATTTCTTTTATACATCTGTCGAGGATTGTTTCACTTTATTACTGAAACAATTTCTGGGATCTTTTCTCAGGTCTTCCTGATTTGCATTACAGAGGTTGTTTCATTATTTAATAGGGAATATTTCACTGTTTACTAGTTTTTGTAATGATAGAAAGAAAGTCGTTCTCAAAAAAGTGTTACCAACTTGTTTAATAAATGTTGAATGTAATCCTAAATGGGTTATTTTCAGAACGACACAACATCAACAATTAAAATAACCAAAATTAAAGTAATCACCCCCATTTGTATAATAGATCAGGTCATTTTGTACAGGCCTGCAAAGTTTGGGGCAAGTTTCATTTTGTGGCGCACTTAACTTTGCTTACCTAAGGATGAGCACAGTTATCCGAACAATTCTAAGCTTTCGCCGAAAGCCCCTCGCGGCTTTTTGGCTGAGATCATGACGTTTAGTATCTGTTCTCGTAATGAAGTCTAGAATGGAGTATTACATGACAGACTAATGATGTATATGTGAGTCGCACACTACAAAAATCACAACATTTTAAAATCTCGGCTCAAGGAAGTCCTACGAAGATAGGAGTTTGACTGTTAAAATTCATTTTTCATGCTGTTTAAATTATAATTTTGAATTTTTCGACTTGAGGTACGCTTAAATTTTTCAAAAACAGGCTACAGTGCTACCACTCTCTGGGCAAATGATTTAAAGCATTCAGACATATACATGACATGTACCTCTCTCCCCGTCTGCCCGTCATCCTGCAATTGAAAGCGTGACGATTTTTCTCTTGTGCACTTTCGCTTGCATATTCTACCATTTCGGGTTAAGTGCTGCACACTAAACTGTGGAGTGGGGCTGACATTGTTTTTCCATAGGTGTCACTAAAATGGAGCATAATTTTGTAATCTTCTTTCTTCCTAGAAATTTACCATCAACCCGACGTAATTATCATTGATTCTGGCTTACCCTTGTCCCACATACTCCATACCTTTACCCACACTACTCTGCGCATGCATTACACATAAATCCATTTAGGTCGTAATTTTTCGAAATTAGAAGTCAAAGCAGCATCTGTTAAGACCGTCTTAAAAAGTTTTCAATTCACACTGGGGGCGATTTTGTCTGTTCCACTAATTGTGCTTCAGGTAGCGGACCATGCACTAACTGCAATTCTCGTGCCTGTGAAAATGTTTACTGACACACAAAGTGCCTTAAAAATTTGATGGGATATTGTTTCTCACTGCGTTACTTACAAAATGTGATCATTTTTGCATTTGAATTTTGTAGACAATGAGTTGAAATACAGAATGTGCCAAATTCAAAGCAATTTGATCAAGTTTAATGTGATTTTTTATGATATTACTCCGCTGTGTGAAATGTCGTTTTTGAGTAGCTATAATGGCGGGAAATTCATAGGTATCATTCAAGGCTCTCTAGCTCAAAATTTTAATGGTCATTAAAGGAAATTTAAAAGTACCATGAAAACCCAGATTTTGAGCTTCGATCAGAGGGTGGCAGGCATGTCCTAGTTGAAACCTTTTACTTGGAGGAAGAGGGCCCGGAAGTAGCTTAATTTAGCGTGTAAGCCATTAGACTTATAATTTGTGGCCCGCTACCCGAAATCTTGAGATTTTAGATTTTATAAAAGGTGGCGCCTTACTGAAAAGAAAACAGAAAAGAGAGAGAAAGAGAGAGAAAAAAAAACAAAAACAAAAACAACAACAAAAAAAAAAAACAAACAAACAAACAAAAGATTGAAGCCAAGCGTTCAAGGTCTCTGGCCGGCTATGTGTCCTGTCAACTACAACAGAGAACCAACTCAGGCGCCTCTCTAGTACCCTTCTGCATACAGTGACGCTCAGCGTGCTTTGTATACGACCGCAATCTTTCCTCGGGACTCCCCTCAAGGACCGGCGATACATTGGGGAGGAACACTACTCGCCTCCCAGTGCAATCAGAGTAGGACCATGTGTGAACACTACCGTCCGGTTTGACGTCAACGTGCCGCGCAGGTTATAGTAGAGAATGTCTTATATAGTCTGGACATCTGCATCTATCACACATTAGGGTGGAATTTTCCAAGTACAAATTTCAGCCAGATGTAATGTTCGTAAGAAGTAATTATGTTTATCAAATATTTGTAGATAAAAGTTTTAATTATTTTTGCATGTTCCTTGACAAGATTTCACCTACGACTGATGTTTCTCCTTAATATTTCCCATTTTCGTTCCAAATGGAGGCTTATGTCACAGAAACGTCACAATCTTTCTGGTTTTTAGGAAACCTGGAAGTTTATTGTTCGGTACGTGCTGTAGGGTTATTTTCACTGAGGACACTTAAACACACTGAGGTAACTGTTGTAACTTGACACAATATTTCTTTTATACATCTGTCGAGGATTGTTTCACTTTATTACTGAAACAATTTCTGGGATCTTTTCTCAGGTCTTCCTGATTTGCATTACAGAGGTTGTTTCATTATTTAATAGGGAATATTTCACTGTTTACTAGTTTTTGTAATGATAGAAAGAAAGTCGTTCTCAAAAAAGTGTTACCAACTTGTTTAATAAATGTTGAATGTAATCCTAAATGGGTTATTTTCAGAACGACACAACATCAACAATTAAAATAACCAAAATTAAAGTAATCACCCCCATTTGTATAATAGATCAGGTCATTTTGTACAGGCCTGCAAAGTTTGGGGCAAGTTTCATTTTGTGGCGCACTTAACTTTGCTTACCTAAGGATGAGCACAGTTATCCGAACAATTCTAAGCTTTCGCCGAAAGCCCCTCGCGGCTTTTTGGCTGAGATCATGACGTTTAGTATCTGTTCTCGTAATGAAGTCTAGAATGGAGTATTACATGACAGACTAATGATGTATATGTGAGTCGCACACTACAAAAATCACAACATTTTAAAATCTCGGCTCAAGGAAGTCCTACGAAGATAGGAGTTTGACTGTTAAAATTCATTTTTCATGCTGTTTAAATTATAATTTTGAATTTTTCGACTTGAGGTACGCTTAAATTTTTCAAAAACAGGCTACAGTGCTACCACTCTCTGGGCAAATGATTTAAAGCATTCAGACATATACATGACATGTACCTCTCTCCCCGTCTGCCCGTCATCCTGCAATTGAAAGCGTGACGATTTTTCTCTTGTGCACTTTCGCTTGCATATTCTACCATTTCGGGTTAAGTGCTGCACACTAAACTGTGGAGTGGGGCTGACATTGTTTTTCCATAGGTGTCACTAAAATGGAGCATAATTTTGTAATCTTCTTTCTTCCTAGAAATTTACCATCAACCCGACGTAATTATCATTGATTCTGGCTTACCCTTGTCCCACATACTCCATACCTTTACCCACACTACTCTGCGCATGCATTACACATAAATCCATTTAGGTCGTAATTTTTCGAAATTAGAAGTCAAAGCAGCATCTGTTAAGACCGTCTTAAAAAGTTTTCAATTCACACTGGGGGCGATTTTGTCTGTTCCACTAATTGTGCTTCAGGTAGCGGACCATGCACTAACTGCAATTCTCGTGCCTGTGAAAATGTTTACTGACACACAAAGTGCCTTAAAAATTTGATGGGATATTGTTTCTCACTGCGTTACTTACAAAATGTGATCATTTTTGCATTTGAATTTTGTAGACAATGAGTTGAAATACAGAATGTGCCAAATTCAAAGCAATTTGATCAAGTTTAATGTGATTTTTTATGATATTACTCCGCTGTGTGAAATGTCGTTTTTGAGTAGCTATAATGGCGGGAAATTCATAGGTATCATTCAAGGCTCTCTAGCTCAAAATTTTAATGGTCATTAAAGGAAATTTAAAAGTACCATGAAAACCCAGATTTTGAGCTTCGATCAGAGGGTGGCAGGCATGTCCTAGTTGAAACCTTTTACTTGGAGGAAGAGGGCCCGGAAGTAGCTTAATTTAGCGTGTAAGCCATTAGACTTATAATTTGTGGCCCGCTACCCGAAATCTTGAGATTTTAGATTTTATAAAAGGTGGCGCCTTACTGAAAAGAAAACAGAAAAGAGAGAGAAAGAGAGAGAAAAAAAAAAACAAAAACAAAAACAACAACAAAAAAAAAAAAAAACAACAAAAAAACAAAAGATTGAAGCCAAGCGTTCAAGGTCTCTGGCCGGCTATGTGTCCTGTCAACTACAACAGAGAACCAACTCAGGCGCCTCTCTAGTACCCTTCTGCATACAGTGACGCTCAGCGTGCTTTGTATACGACCGCAATCTTTCCTCGGGACTCCCCTCAAGGACCGGCGATACATTGGGGAGGAACACTACTCGCCTCCCAGTGCAATCAGAGTAGGACCATGTGTGAACACTACCGTCCGGTTTGACGTCAACGTGCCGCGCAGGTTATAGTAGAGAATGTCTTATATAGTCTGGACATCTGCATCTATCACACATTAGGGTGGAATTTTCCAAGTACAAATTTCAGCCAGATGTAATGTTCGTAAGAAGTAATTATGTTTATCAAATATTTGTAGATAAAAGTTTTAATTATTTTTGCATGTTCCTTGACAAGATTTCACCTACGACTGATGTTTCTCCTTAATATTTCCCATTTTCGTTCCAAATGGAGGCTTATGTCACAGAAACGTCACAATCTTTCTGGTTTTTAGGAAACCTGGAAGTTTATTGTTCGGTACGTGCTGTAGGGTTATTTTCACTGAGGACACTTAAACACACTGAGGTAACTGTTGTAACTTGACACAATATTTCTTTTATACATCTGTCGAGGATTGTTTCACTTTATTACTGAAACAATTTCTGGGATCTTTTCTCAGGTCTTCCTGATTTGCATTACAGAGGTTGTTTCATTATTTAATAGGGAATATTTCACTGTTTACTAGTTTTTGTAATGATAGAAAGAAAGTCGTTCTCAAAAAAGTGTTACCAACTTGTTTAATAAATGTTGAATGTAATCCTAAATGGGTTATTTTCAGAACGACACAACATCAACAATTAAAATAACCAAAATTAAAGTAATCACCCCCATTTGTATAATAGATCAGGTCATTTTGTACAGGCCTGCAAAGTTTGGGGCAAGTTTCATTTTGTGGCGCACTTAACTTTGCTTACCTAAGGATGAGCACAGTTATCCGAACAATTCTAAGCTTTCGCCGAAAGCCCTCGCGGCTTTTTGGCTGAGATCATGACGTTTAGTATCTGTTCTCGTAATGAAGTCTAGAATGGAGTATTACATGACAGACTAATGATGTATATGTGAGTCGCACACTACAAAAATCACAACATTTTAAAATCTCGGCTCAAGGAAGTCCTACGAAGATAGGAGTTTGACTGTTAAAATTCATTTTTCATGCTGTTTAAATTATAATTTTGAATTTTTCGACTTGAGGTACGCTTAAATTTTTCAAAAACAGGCTACAGTGCTACCACTCTCTGGGCAAATGATTTAAAGCATTCAGACATATACATGACATGTACCTCTCTCCCCGTCTGCCCGTCATCCTGCAATTGAAAGCGTGACGATTTTTCTCTTGTGCACTTTCGCTTGCATATTCTACCATTTCGGGTTAAGTGCTGCACACTAAACTGTGGAGTGGGGCTGACATTGTTTTTCCATAGGTGTCACTAAAATGGAGCATAATTTTGTAATCTTCTTTCTTCCTAGAAATTTACCATCAACCCGACGTAATTATCATTGATTCTGGCTTACCCTTGTCCCACATACTCCATACCTTTACCCACACTACTCTGCGCATGCATTACACATAAATCCATTTAGGTCGTAATTTTTCGAAATTAGAAGTCAAAGCAGCATCTGTTAAGACCGTCTTAAAAAGTTTTCAATTCACACTGGGGGCGATTTTGTCTGTTCCACTAATTGTGCTTCAGGTAGCGGACCATGCACTAACTGCAATTCTCGTGCCTGTGAAAATGTTTACTGACACACAAAGTGCCTTAAAAATTTGATGGGATATTGTTTCTCACTGCGTTACTTACAAAATGTGATCATTTTTGCATTTGAATTTTGTAGACAATGAGTTGAAATACAGAATGTGCCAAATTCAAAGCAATTTGATCAAGTTTAATGTGATTTTTTATGATATTACTCCGCTGTGTGAAATGTCGTTTTTGAGTAGCTATAATGGCGGGAAATTCATAGGTATCATTCAAGGCTCTCTAGCTCAAAATTTTAATGGTCATTAAAGGAAATTTAAAAGTACCATGAAAACCCAGATTTTGAGCTTCGATCAGAGGGTGGCAGGCATGTCCTAGTTGAAACCTTTTACTTGGAGGAAGAGGGCCCGGAAGTAGCTTAATTTAGCGTGTAAGCCATTAGACTTATAATTTGTGGCCCGCTACCCGAAATCTTGAGATTTTAGATTTTATAAAAGGTGGCGCCTTACTGAAAAGAAAACAGAAAAGAGAGAGAAAGAGAGAGAAAAAAAAAACAAAAACAAAAACAACAACAAAAAAAAAAAAAAACAACAAAAAAACAAAAGATTGAAGCCAAGCGTTCAAGGTCTCTGGCCGGCTATGTGTCCTGTCAACTACAACAGAGAACCAACTCAGGCGCCTCTCTAGTACCCTTCTGCATACAGTGACGCTCAGCGTGCTTTGTATACGACCGCAATCTTTCCTCGGGACTCCCCTCAAGGACCGGCGATACATTGGGGAGGAACACTACTCGCCTCCCAGTGCAATCAGAGTAGGACCATGTGTGAACACTACCGTCCGGTTTGACGTCAACGTGCCGCGCAGGTTATAGTAGAGAATGTCTTATATAGTCTGGACATCTGCATCTATCACACATTAGGGTGGAATTTTCCAAGTACAAATTTCAGCCAGATGTAGTGTTCGTAAGAAGTAATTATGTTTATCAAATATTTGTAGATAAAAGTTTTAATTATTTTTGCATGTTCCTTGACAAGATTTCACCTACGACTGATGTTTCTCCTTAATATTTCCCATTTTCGTTCCAAATGGAGGCTTATGTCACAGAAACGTCACAATCTTTCTGGTTTTTAGGAAACCTGGAAGTTTATTGTTCGGTACGTGCTGTAGGGTTATTTTCACTGAGGACACTTAAACACACTGAGGTAACTGTTGTAACTTGACACAATATTTCTTTTATACATCTGTCGAGGATTGTTTCACTTTATTACTGAAACAATTTCTGGGATCTTTTCTCAGGTCTTCCTGATTTGCATTACAGAGGTTGTTTCATTATTTAATAGGGAATATTTCACTGTTTACTAGTTTTTGTAATGATAGAAAGAAAGTCGTTCTCAAAAAAAGTGTTACCAACTTGTTTAATAAATGTTGAATGTAATCCTAAATGGGTTATTTTCAGAACGACACAACATCAACAATTAAAATAACCAAAATTAAAGTAATCACCCCCATTTGTATAATAGATCAGGTCATTTTGTACAGGCCTGCAAAGTTTGGGGCAAGTTTCATTTTGTGGCGCACTTAACTTTGCTTACCTAAGGATGAGCACAGTTATCCGAACAATTCTAAGCTTTCGCCGAAAGCCCCTCGCGGCTTTTTGGCTGAGATCATGACGTTTAGTATCTGTTCTCGTAATGAAGTCTAGAATGGAGTATTACATGACAGACTAATGATGTATATGTGAGTCGCACACTACAAAAATCACAACATTTTAAAATCTCGGCTCAAGGAAGTCCTACGAAGATAGGAGTTTGACTGTTAAAATTCATTTTTCATGCTGTTTAAATTATAATTTTGAATTTTTCGACTTGAGGTACGCTTAAATTTTTCAAAAACAGGCTACAGTGCTACCACTCTCTGGGCAAATGATTTAAAGCATTCAGACATATACATGACATGTACCTCTCTCCCCGTCTGCCCGTCATCCTGCAATTGAAAGCGTGACCATTTTTCTCTTGTGCACTTTCGCTTGCATATTCTACCATTTCGGGTTAAGTGCTGCACACTAAACTGTGGAGTGGGGCTGACATTGTTTTTCCATAGGTGTCACTAAAATGGAGCATAATTTTGTAATCTTCTTTCTTCCTAGAAATTTACCATCAACCCGACGTAATTATCATTGATTCTGGCTTACCCTTGTCCCACATACCCCATACCTTTACCCACACTACTCTGCGCATGCATTACACATAAATCCATTTAGGTCGTAATTTTTCGAAATTAGAAGTCAAAGCAGCATCTGTTAAGACCGTCTTAAAAAGTTTTCAATTCACACTGGGGGCGATTTTGTCTGTTCCACTAATTGTGCTTCAGGTAGCGGACCATGCACTAACTGCAATTCTCGTGCCTGTGAAAATGTTTACTGACACACAAAGTGCCTTAAAAATTTGATGGGATATTGTTTCTCACTGCGTTACTTACAAAATGTGATCATTTTTGCATTTGAATTTTGTAGACAATGAGTTGAAATACAGAATGTGCCAAATTCAAAGCAATTTGATCAAGTTTAATGTGATTTTTTATGATATTACTCCGCTGTGTGAAATGTCGTTTTTGAGTAGCTATAATGGCGGGAAATTCATAGGTATCATTCAAGGCTCTCTAGCTCAAAATTTTAATGGTCATTAAAGGAAATTTAAAAGTACCATGAAAACCCAGATTTTGAGCTTCGATCAGAGGGTGGCAGGCATGTCCTAGTTGAAACCTTTTACTTGGAGGAAGAGGGCCCGGAAGTAGCTTAATTTAGCGTGTAAGCCATTAGACTTATAATTTGTGGCCCGCTACCCGAAATCTTGAGATTTTAGATTTTATAAAAGGTGGCGCCTTACTGAAAAGAAAACAGAAAAGAGAGAGAAAGAGAGAGAAAAAAAAAACAAAAACAAAAACAACAACAAAAAAAAAAAAAAAACAACAAAAAAACAAAAGATTGAAGCCAAGCGTTCAAGGTCTCTGGCCGGCTATGTGTCCTGTCAACTACAACAGAGAACCAACTCAGGCGCCTCTCTAGTACCCTTCTGCATACAGTGACGCTCAGCGTGCTTTGTATACGACCGCAATCTTTCCTCGGGACTCCCCTCAAGGACCGGCGATACATTGGGGAGGAACACTACTCGCCTCCCAGTGCAATCAGAGTAGGACCATGTGTGAACACTACCGTCCGGTTTGACGTCAACGTGCCGCGCAGGTTATAGTAGAGAATGTCTTATATAGTCTGGACATCTGCATCTATCACACATTAGGGTGGAATTTTCCAAGTACAAATTTCAGCCAGATGTAGTGTTCGTAAGAAGTAATTATGTTTATCAAATATTTGTAGATAAAAGTTTTAATTATTTTTGCATGTTCCTTGACAAGATTTCACCTACGACTGATGTTTCTCCTTAATATTTCCCATTTTCGTTCCAAATGGAGGCTTATGTCACAGAAACGTCACAATCTTTCTGGTTTTTAGGAAACCTGGAAGTTTATTGTTCGGTACGTGCTGTAGGGTTATTTTCACTGAGGACACTTAAACACACTGAGGTAACTGTTGTAACTTGATCCAATATTTCTTTTATACATCTGTCGAGGATTGTTTCACTTTATTACTGAAACATTTTCTGGGATCTTTTCTCAGGTCTTCCTGATTTGCATTACAGAGGTTGTTTCATTATTTAATAGGGAATATTTCACTGTTTACTAGTTTTTGTAATGATAGAAAGAAAGTCGTTCTCAAAAAAAGTGTTACCAACTTGTTTAATAAATGTTGAATGTAATCCTAAATGGGTTATTTTCAGAACGACACAACATCAACAATTAAAATAACCAAAATTAAAGTAATCACCCCCATTTGTATAATAGATCAGGTCATTTTGTACAGGCCTGCAAAGTTTGGGGCAAGTTTCATTTTGTGGCGCACTTAACTTTGCTTACCTAAGGATGAGCACAGTTATCCGAACAATTCTAAGCTTTCGCCGAAAGCCCCTCGCGGCTTTTTGGCTGAGATCATGACGTTTAGTATCTGTTCTCGTAATGAAGTCTAGAATGGAGTATTACATGACAGGCTAATGATGTATATGTGAGTCGCACACTACAAAAATCACAACATTTTAAATCTCGGCTCAAGGAAGTCCTACGAAGATAGGAGTTTGACTGTTAAAATTCATTTTTCATGCTGTTTAAATTATAATTTTGAATTTTTCGACTTGAGGTACGCTTAAATTTTTCAAAAACAGGCTACAGTGCTACCACTCTCTGGGCAAATGATTTAAAGCATTCAGACATATACATGACATGTACCTCTCTCCCCGTCTGCCCGTCATCCTGCAATTGAAAGCGTGACCATTTTCCTCTTGTGCACTTTCGCTTGCATATTCTACCATTTCGGGTTAAGTGCTGCACACTAAACTGTGGAGTGGGGCTGACATTGTTTTTCCATAGGTGTCACTAAAATGGAGCATAATTTTGTAATCTTCTTTCTTCCTAGAAATTTACCATCAACCCGACGTAATTATCATTGATTCTGGCTTACCCTTGTCCCACATACCCCATACCTTTACCCACACTACTCTGCGCATGCATTACACATAAATCCATTTAGGTCGTAATTTTTCGAAATTAGAAGTCAAAGCAGCATCTGTTAAGACCGTCTTAAAAAGTTTTCAATTCACACTGGGGGCGATTTTGTCTGTTCCACTAATTGTGCTTCAGGTAGCGGACCATGCACTAACTGCAATTCTCGTGCCTGTGAAAATGTTTACTGACACACAAAGTGCCTTAAAAATTTGATGGGATATTGTTTCTCACTGCGTTACTTACAAAATGTGATCATTTTTGCATTTGAATTTTGTAGACAATGAGTTGAAATACAGAATGTGCCAAATTCAAAGCAATTTGATCAAGTTTAATGTGATTTTTTATGATATTACTCCGCTGTGTGAAATGTCGTTTTTGAGTAGCTATAATGGCGGGAAATTCATAGGTATCATTCAAGGCTCTCTAGCTCAAAATTTTAATGGTCATTAAAGGAAATTTAAAAGTACCATGAAAACCCAGATTTTGAGCTTCGATCAGAGGGTGGCAGGCATGTCCTAGTTGAAACCTTTTACTTGGAGGAAGAGGGCCCGGAAGTAGCTTAATTTAGCGTGTAAGCCATTAGACTTATAATTTGTGGCCCGCTACCCGAAATCTTGAGATTTTAGATTTTATAAAAGGTGGCGCCTTACTGAAAAGAAAACAGAAAAGAGAGAGAAAGAGAGAGAGAAAAAAAAACAAAAACAAAAACAACAACAAAAAAAAAAAACAAACAAACAAACAAAAGATTGAAGCCAAGCGTTCAAGGTCTCTGGCCGGCTATGTGTCCTGTCAACTACAACAGAGAACCAACTCAGGCGCCTCTCTAGTACCCTTCTGCATACAGTGACGCTCAGCGTGCTTTGTATACGACCGCAATCTTTCCTCGGGACTCCCCTCAAGGACCGGCGATACATTGGGGAGGAACACTACTCGCCTCCCAGTGCAATCAGAGTAGGACCATGTGTGAACACTACCGTCCGGTTTGACGTCAACGTGCCGCGCAGGTTATAGTAGAGAATGTCTTATATAGTCTGGACATCTGCATCTATCACACATTAGGGTGGAATTTTCCAAGTACAAATTTCAGCCAGATGTAGTGTTCGTAAGAAGTAATTATGTTTATCAAATATTTGTAGATAAAAGTTTTAATTATTTTTGCATGTTCCTTGACAAGATTTCACCTACGACTGATGTTTCTCCTTAATATTTCCCATTTTCGTTCCAAATGGAGGCTTATGTCACAGAAACGTCACAATCTTTCTGGTTTTTAGGAAACCTGGAAGTTTATTGTTCGGTACGTGCTGTAGGGTTATTTTCACTGAGGACACTTAAACACACTGAGGTAACTGTTGTAACTTGATCCAATATTTCTTTTATACATCTGTCGAGGATTGTTTCACTTTATTACTGAAACATTTTCTGGGATCTTTTCTCAGGTCTTCCTGATTTGCATTACAGAGGTTGTTTCATTATTTAATAGGGAATATTTCACTGTTTACTAGTTTTTGTAATGATAGAAAGAAAGTCGTTCTCAAAAAAGTGTTACCAACTTGTTTAATAAATGTTGAATGTAATCCTAAATGGGTTATTTTCAGAACGACACAACATCAACAATTAAAATAACCAAAATTAAAGTAATCACCCCCATTTGTATAATAGATCAGGTCATTTTGTACAGGCCTGCAAAGTTTGGGGCAAGTTTCATTTTGTGGCGCACTTAACTTTGCTTACCTAAGGATGAGCACAGTTATCCGAACAATTCTAAGCTTTCGCCGAAAGCCCTCGCGGCTTTTTGGCTGAGATCATGACGTTTAGTATCTGTTCTCGTAATGAAGTCTAGAATGGAGTATTACATGACAGGCTAATGATGTATATGTGAGTCGCACACTACAAAAATCACAACATTTTAAATCTCGGCTCAAGGAAGTCCTACGAAGATAGGAGTTTGACTGTTAAAATTCATTTTTCATGCTGTTTAAATTATAATTTTGAATTTTTCGACTTGAGGTACGCTTAAATTTTTCAAAAACAGGCTACAGTGCTACCACTCTCTGGGCAAATGATTTAAAGCATTCAGACATATACATGACATGTACCTCTCTCCCCGTCTGCCCGTCATCCTGCAATTGAAAGCGTGACCATTTTCCTCTTGTGCACTTTCGCTTGCATATTCTACCATTTCGGGTTAAGTGCTGCACACTAAACTGTGGAGTGGGGCTGACATTGTTTTTCCATAGGTGTCACTAAAATGGAGCATAATTTTGTAATCTTCTTTCTTCCTAGAAATTTACCATCAACCCGACGTAATTATCATTGATTCTGGCTTACCCTTGTCCCACATACCCCATACCTTTACCCACACTACTCTGCGCATGCATTACACATAAATCCATTTAGGTCGTAATTTTTCGAAATTAGAAGTCAAAGCAGCATCTGTTAAGACCGTCTTAAAAAGTTTTCAATTCACACTGGGGGCGATTTTGTCTGTTCCACTAATTGTGCTTCAGGTAGCGGACCATGCACTAACTGCAATTCTCGTGCCTGTGAAAATGTTTACTGACACACAAAGTGCCTTAAAAATTTGATGGGATATTGTTTCTCACTGCGTTACTTACAAAATGTGATCATTTTTGCATTTGAATTTTGTAGACAATGAGTTGAAATACAGAATGTGCCAAATTCAAAGCAATTTGATCAAGTTTAATGTGATTTTTTATGATATTACTCCGCTGTGTGAAATGTCGTTTTTGAGTAGCTATAATGGCGGGAAATTCATAGGTATCATTCAAGGCTCTCTAGCTCAAAATTTTAATGGTCATTAAAGGAAATTTAAAAGTACCATGAAAACCCAGATTTTGAGCTTCGATCAGAGGGTGGCAGGCATGTCCTAGTTGAAACCTTTTACTTGGAGGAAGAGGGCCCGGAAGTAGCTTAATTTAGCGTGTAAGCCATTAGACTTATAATTTGTGGCCCGCTACCCGAAATCTTGAGATTTTAGATTTTATAAAAGGTGGCGCCTTACTGAAAAGAAAACAGAAAAGAGAGAGAAAGAGAGAGAAAAAAACAAAAACAAAAACAAAAACAACAAAAAAAAAAAAAACAAAAACAAAAAAACAAAAGATTGAAGCCAAGCGTTCAAGGTCTCTGGCCGGCTATGTGTCCTGTCAACTACAACAGAGAACCAACTCAGGCGCCTCTCTAGTACCCTTCTGCATACAGTGACGCTCAGCGTGCTTTGTATACGACCGCAATCTTTCCTCGGGACTCCCCTCAAGGACCGGCGATACATTGGGGAGGAACACTACTCGCCTCCCAGTGCAATCAGAGTAGGACCATGTGTGAACACTACCGTCCGGTTTGACGTCAACGTGCCGCGCAGGTTATAGTAGAGAATGTCTTATATAGTCTGGACATCTGCATCTATCACACATTAGGGTGGAATTTTCCAAGTACAAATTTCAGCCAGATGTAGTGTTCGTAAGAAGTAATTATGTTTATCAAATATTTGTAGATAAAAGTTTTAATTATTTTTGCATGTTCCTTGACAAGATTTCACCTACGACTGATGTTTCTCCTTAATATTTCCCATTTTCGTTCCAAATGGAGGCTTATGTCACAGAAACGTCACAATCTTTCTGGTTTTTAGGAAACCTGGAAGTTTATTGTTCGGTACGTGCTGTAGGGTTATTTTCACTGAGGACACTTAAACACACTGAGGTAACTGTTGTAACTTGATCCAATATTTCTTTTATACATCTGTCGAGGATTGTTTCACTTTATTACTGAAACATTTTCTGGGATCTTTTCTCAGGTCTTCCTGATTTGCATTACAGAGGTTGTTTCATTATTTAATAGGGAATATTTCACTGTTTACTAGTTTTTGTAATGATAGAAAGAAAGTCGTTCTCAAAAAAGTGTTACCAACTTGTTTAATAAATGTTGAATGTAATCCTAAATGGGTTATTTTCAGAACGACACAACATCAACAATTAAAATAACCAAAATTAAAGTAATCACCCCCATTTGTATAATAGATCAGGTCATTTTGTACAGGCCTGCAAAGTTTGGGGCAAGTTTCATTTTGTGGCGCACTTAACTTTGCTTACCTAAGGATGAGCACAGTTATCCGAACAATTCTAAGCTTTCGCCGAAAGCCCCTCGCGGCTTTTTGGCTGAGATCATGACGTTTAGTATCTGTTCTCGTAATGAAGTCTAGAATGGAGTATTACATGACAGGCTAATGATGTATATGTGAGTCGCACACTACAAAAATCACAACATTTTAAATCTCGGCTCAAGGAAGTCCTACGAAGATAGGAGTTTGACTGTTAAAATTCATTTTTCATGCTGTTTAAATTATAATTTTGAATTTTTCGACTTGAGGTACGCTTAAATTTTTCAAAAACAGGCTACAGTGCTACCACTCTCTGGGCAAATGATTTAAAGCATTCAGACATATACATGACATGTACCTCTCTCCCCGTCTGCCCGTCATCCTGCAATTGAAAGCGTGACCATTTTCCTCTTGTGCACTTTCGCTTGCATATTCTACCATTTCGGGTTAAGTGCTGCACACTAAACTGTGGAGTGGGGCTGACATTGTTTTTCCATAGGTGTCACTAAAATGGAGCATAATTTTGTAATCTTCTTTCTTCCTAGAAATTTACCATCAACCCGACGTAATTATCATTGATTCTGGCTTACCCTTGTCCCACATACCCCATACCTTTACCCACACTACTCTGCGCATGCATTACACATAAATCCATTTAGGTCGTAATTTTTCGAAATTAGAAGTCAAAGCAGCATCTGTTAAGACCGTCTTAAAAAGTTTTCAATTCACACTGGGGGCGATTTTGTCTGTTCCACTAATTGTGCTTCAGGTAGCGGACCATGCACTAACTGCAATTCTCGTGCCTGTGAAAATGTTTACTGACACACAAAGTGCCTTAAAAATTTGATGGGATATTGTTTCTCACTGCGTTACTTACAAAATGTGATCATTTTTGCATTTGAATTTTGTAGACAATGAGTTGAAATACAGAATGTGCCAAATTCAAAGCAATTTGATCAAGTTTAATGTGATTTTTTATGATATTACTCCGCTGTGTGAAATGTCGTTTTTGAGTAGCTATAATGGCGGGAAATTCATAGGTATCATTCAAGGCTCTCTAGCTCAAAATTTTAATGGTCATTAAAGGAAATTTGAAAGTACCATGAAAACCCAGATTTTGAGCTTCGATCAGAGGGTGGCAGGCATGTCCTAGTTGAAACCTTTTACTTGGAGGAAGAGGGCCCGGAAGTAGCCTAATTTAGCGTGTAAGCCATTAGACTTATAATTTGTGGCCCGCTACCCGAAATCTTGAGATTTTAGATTTTATAAAAGGTGGCGCCTTACTGAAAAGAAAACAGAAAAGAGAGAGAAAGAGAGAGAGAAAAAAAAACAAAAACAACAAAAAAAAAAAAAAAAAAACAACAAAAAAACAAAAGATTGAAGCCAAGCGTTCAAGGTCTCTGGCCGGCTATGTGTCCTGTCAACTACAACAGAGAACCAACTCAGGCGCCTCTCTAGTACCCTTCTGCATACAGTGACGCTCAGCGTGCTTTGTATACGACCGCAATCTTTCCTCGGGACTCCCCTCAAGGACCGGCGATACATTGGGGAGGAACACTACTCGCCTCCCAGTGCAATCAGAGTAGGACCATGTGTGAACACTACCGTCCGGTTTGACGTCAACGTGCCGCGCAGGTTATAGTAGAGAATGTCTTATATAGTCTGGACATCTGCATCTATCACACATTAGGGTGGAATTTTCCAAGTACAAATTTCAGCCAGATGTAGTGTTCGTAAGAAGTAATTATGTTTATCAAATATTTGTAGATAAAAGTTTTAATTATTTTTGCATGTTCCTTGACAAGATTTCACCTACGACTGATGTTTCTCCTTAATATTTCCCATTTTCGTTCCAAATGGAGGCTTATGTCACAGAAACGTCACAATCTTTCTGGTTTTTAGGAAACCTGGAAGTTTATTGTTCGGTACGTGCTGTAGGGTTATTTTCACTGAGGACACTTAAACACACTGAGGTAACTGTTGTAACTTGATCCAATATTTCTTTTATACATCTGTCGAGGATTGTTTCACTTTATTACTGAAACATTTTCTGGGATCTTTTCTCAGGTCTTCCTGATTTGCATTACAGAGGTTGTTTCATTATTTAATAGGGAATATTTCACTGTTTACTAGTTTTTGTAATGATAGAAAGAAAGTCGTTCTCAAAAAAGTGTTACCAACTTGTTTAATAAATGTTGAATGTAATCCTAAATGGGTTATTTTCAGAACGACACAACATCAACAATTAAAATAACCAAAATTAAAGTAATCACCCCCATTTGTATAATAGATCAGGTCATTTTGTACAGGCCTGCAAAGTTTGGGGCAAGTTTCATTTTGTGGCGCACTTAACTTTGCTTACCTAAGGATGAGCACAGTTATCCGAACAATTCTAAGATTTCGCCGAAAGCCCCTCGCGGCTTTTTGGCTGAGATCATGACGTTTAGTATCTGTTCTCGTAATGAAGTCTAGAATGGAGTATTACATGACAGGCTAATGATGTATATGTGAGTCGCACACTACAAAAATCACAACATTTTAAATCTCGGCTCAAGGAAGTCCTACGAAGATAGGAGTTTGACTGTTAAAATTCATTTTTCATGCTGTTTAAATTATAATTTTGAATTTTTCGACTTGAGGTACGCTTAAATTTTTCAAAAACAGGCTACAGTGCTACCACTCTCTGGGCAAATGATTTAAAGCATTCAGACATATACATGACATGTACCTCTCTCCCCGTCTGCCCGTCATCCTGCAATTGAAAGCGTGACCATTTTCCTCTTGTGCACTTTCGCTTGCATATTCTACCATTTCGGGTTAAGTGCTGCACACTAAACTGTGGAGTGGGGCTGACATTGTTTTTCCATAGGTGTCACTAAAATGGAGCATAATTTTGTAATCTTCTTTCTTCCTAGAAATTTACCATCAACCCGACGTAATTATCATTGATTCTGGCTTACCCTTGTCCCACATACCCCATACCTTTACCCACACTACTCTGCGCATGCATTACACATAAATCCATTTAGGTCGTAATTTTTCGAAATTAGAAGTCAAAGCAGCATCTGTTAAGACCGTCTTAAAAAGTTTTCAATTCACACTGGGGGCGATTTTGTCTGTTCCACTAATTGTGCTTCAGGTAGCGGACCATGCACTAACTGCAATTCTCGTGCCTGTGAAAATGTTTACTGACACACAAAGTGCCTTAAAAATTTGATGGGATATTGTTTCTCACTGCGTTACTTACAAAATGTGATCATTTTTGCATTTGAATTTTGTAGACAATGAGTTGAAATACAGAATGTGCCAAATTCAAAGCAATTTGATCAAGTTTAATGTGATTTTTTATGATATTACTCCGCTGTGTGAAATGTCGTTTTTGAGTAGCTATAATGGCGGGAAATTCATAGGTATCATTCAAGGCTCTCTAGCTCAAAATTTTAATGGTCATTAAAGGAAATTTGAAAGTACCATGAAAACCCAGATTTTGAGCTTCGATCAGAGGGTGGCAGGCATGTCCTAGTTGAAACCTTTTACTTGGAGGAAGAGGGCCCGGAAGTAGCCTAATTTAGCGTGTAAGCCATTAGACTTATAATTTGTGGCCCGCTACCCGAAATCTTGAGATTTTAGATTTTATAAAAGGTGGCGCCTTACTGAAAAGAAAACAGAAAAGAGAGAGAAAGAGAGAAAAAAAAAAACAAAAACAAAAACAAAAACAAAAAAAAAAAAAACAAAAAACAAAAGATTGAAGCCAAGCGTTCAAGGTCTCTGGCCGGCTATGTGTCCTGTCAACTACAACAGAGAACCAACTCAGGCGCCTCTCTAGTACCCTTCTGCATACAGTGACGCTCAGCGTGCTTTGTATACGACCGCAATCTTTCCTCGGGACTCCCCTCAAGGACCGGCGATACATTGGGGAGGAACACTACTCGCCTCCCAGTGCAATCAGAGTAGGACCATGTGTGAACACTACCGTCCGGTTTGACGTCAACGTGCCGCGCAGGTTATAGTAGAGAATGTCTTATATAGTCTGGACATCTGCATCTATCACACATTAGGGTGGAATTTTCCAAGTACAAATTTCAGCCAGATGTAGTGTTCGTAAGAAGTAATTATGTTTATCAAATATTTGTAGATAAAAGTTTTAATTATTTTTGCATGTTCCTTGACAAGATTTCACCTACGACTGATGTTTCTCCTTAATATTTCCCATTTTCGTTCCAAATGGAGGCTTATGTCACAGAAACGTCACAATCTTTCTGGTTTTTAGGAAACCTGGAAGTTTATTGTTCGGTACGTGCTGTAGGGTTATTTTCACTGAGGACACTTAAACACACTGAGGTAACTGTTGTAACTTGATCCAATATTTCTTTTATACATCTGTCGAGGATTGTTTCACTTTATTACTGAAACATTTTCTGGGATCTTTTCTCAGGTCTTCCTGATTTGCATTACAGAGGTTGTTTCATTATTTAATAGGGAATATTTCACTGTTTACTAGTTTTTGTAATGATAGAAAGAAAGTCGTTCTCAAAAAAGTGTTACCAACTTGTTTAATAAATGTTGAATGTAATCCTAAATGGGTTATTTTCAGAACGACACAACATCAACAATTAAAATAACCAAAATTAAAATAATCACCCCCATTTGTATAATAGATCAGGTCATTTTGTACAGGCCTGCAAAGTTTGGGGCAAGTTTCATTTTGTGGCGCACTTAACTTTGCTTACCTAAGGATGAGCACAGTTATCCGAACAATTCTAAGATTTCGCCGAAAGCCCCTCGCGGCTTTTTGGCTGAGATCATGACGTTTAGTATCTGTTCTCGTAATGAAGTCCAGAATGGAGTATTACATGACAGACTAATGATGTATATGCGAGTCGCACACTATAAAAAAATCACAACATTTTAAATCTCGGCTCAAGGAAGTCCTACGAAGATAGGAGTTTGACTGTTAAAATTCATTTTTCATGCTGTTTAAATTATAATTTTGAATTTTTCGACTTGAGGTACGCTTAAATTTTTCAAAAACAGGCTACAGTGCTACCACTCTCTGGGCAAATGATTTAAAGCATTCAGACATATACATGACATGTACCTCTCTCCCCGTCTGCCCGTCATCCTGCAATTGAAAGCGTGACCATTTTTCTCTTGTGCACTTTCGCTTGCATATTCTACCATTTCGGGTTAAGTGCTGCACACTAAACTGTGGAGTGGGGCTGACATTGTTTTTCCATAGGTGTCACTAAAATGGAGCATAATTTTGTAATCTTCTTTCTTCCTAGAAATTTACCATCAACCAGACGTAATTATCATTGATTCTGGCTTACCCTTGTCCCACATACCCCATACCTTTACCCACACTACTCTGCGCATGCATTACACATAAATCCATTTAGGTCGTAATTTTTCGAAATTAGAAGTCAAAGCAGCATCTGTTAAGACCGTCTTAAAAAGTTTTCAATTCACACTGGGGGCGATTTTGTCTGTTCCACTAATTGTGCTTCAGGTAGCGGACCATGCACTAACTGCAATTCTCGTGCCTGTGAAAATGTTTACTGACACACAAAGTGCCTTAAAAATTTGATGGGATATTGTTTCTCACTGCGTTACTTACAAAATGTGATCATTTTTGCATTTGAATTTTGTAGACAATGAGTTGAAATACAGAATGTGCCAAATTCAAAGCAATTTGATCAAGTTTAATGTGATTTTTTATGATATTACTCCGCTGTGTGAAATGTCGTTTTTGAGTAGCTATAATGGCGGGAAATTCATAGGTATCATTCAAGGCTCTCTAGCTCAAAATTTTAATGGTCATTAAAGGAAATTTGAAAGTACCATGAAAACCCAGATTTTGAGCTTCGATCAGAGGGTGGCAGGCATGTCCTAGTTGAAACCTTTTACTTGAAGGAAGAGGGCCCGGAAGTAGCCTAATTTAGCGTATAAGCCATTAGACTTATAATTTGTGGCCCGCTACCCGAAATCTTGAGATTTTAGATTTTATAAAAGGTGGCGCCTTACTGAAAAGAAAACAGAAAAGAGAGAGAAAGAGAGAAAAAAAAAAACAAAAACAAAAACAACAAAAAAAAAAAAAAAAAACAAACAAACAAACAAAAGATTGAAGCCAAGCGTTCAAGGTCTCTGGCCGGCTATGTGTCCTGTCAACTACAACAGAGAACCAACTCAGGCGCCTCTCTAGTACCCTTCTGCATACAGTGACGCTCAGCGTGCTTTGTATACGACCGCAATCTTTCCTCGGGACTCCCCTCAAGGACCGGCGATACATTGGGGAGGAACACTACTCGCCTCCCAGTGCAATCAGAGTAGGACCATGTGTGAACACTACCGTCCGGTTTGACGTCAACGTGCCGCGCAGGTTATAGTAGAGAATGTCTTATATAGTCTGGACATCTGCATCTATCACACATTAGGGTGGAATTTTCCAAGTACAAATTTCAGCCAGATGTAGTGTTCGTAAGAAGTAATTATGTTTATCAAATATTTGTAGATAAAAGTTTTAATTATTTTTGCATGTTCCTTGACAAGATTTCACCTACGACTGATGTTTCTCCTTAATATTTCCCATTTTCGTTCCAAATGGAGGCTTATGTCACAGAAACGTCACAATCTTTCTGGTTTTTAGGAAACCTGGAAGTTTATTGTTCGGTACGTGCTGTAGGGTTATTTTCACTGAGGACACTTAAACACACTGAGGTAACTGTTGTAACTTGATCCAATATTTCTTTTATACATCTGTCGAGGATTGTTTCACTTTATTACTGAAACATTTTCTGGGATCTTTTCTCAGGTCTTCCTGATTTGCATTACAGAGGTTGTTTCATTATTTAATAGGGAATATTTCACTGTTTACTAGTTTTTGTAATGATAGAAAGAAAGTCGTTCTCAAAAAAAGTGTTACCAACTTGTTTAATAAATGTTGAATGTAATCCTAAATGGGTTATTTTCAGAACGACACAACATCAACAATTAAAATAACCAAAATTAAAATAATCACCCCCATTTGTATAACAGACCAGGTCATTTTGTACAGGCCTGCAAAGTTTGGGGCAAGTTTCATTTTGTGGCGCACTTAACTTTGCTTACCTAAGGATGAGCACAGTTATCCGAACAATTCTAAGATTTCGCCGAAAGCCCCTCGCGGCTTTTTGGCTGAGATCATGACGTTTAGTATCTGTTCTCGTAATGAAGTCTAGAATGGAGTATTACATGACAGGCTAATGATGTATATGTGAGTCGCACACTACAAAAATCACAACATTTTAAATCTCGGCTCAAGGAAGTCCTACGAAGATAGGAGTTTGACTGTTAAAATTCATTTTTCATGCTGTTTAAATTATAATTTTGAATTTTTCGACTTGAGGTACGCTTAAATTTTTCAAAAACAAGCTACAGTGCTACCACTCTCTGGGCAAATGATTTAAAGCATTCAGACATATACATGACATGTACCTCTCTCCCCGTCTGCCCGTCATCCTGCAATTGAAAGCGTGACCATTTTTCTCTTGTGCACTTTCGCTTGCATATTCTACCATTTCGGGTTAAGTGCTGCACACTAAACTGTGGAGTGGGGCTGACATTGTTTTTCCATAGGTGTCACTAAAATGGAGCATAATTTTGTAATCTTCTTTCTTCCTAGAAATTTACCATCAACCAGACGTAATTATCATTGATTCTGGCTTACCCTTGTCCCACATACCCCATACCTTTACCCACACTACTCTGCGCATGCATTACACATAAATCCATTTAGGTCGTATTTTTTCGAAATTAGAAGTCAAAGCAGCATCTGTTAAGACCGTCTTAAAAAGTTTTCAATTCACACTGGGGGCGATTTTGTCTGTTCCACTAATTGTGCTTCAGGTAGCGGACCATGCACTAACTGCAATTCTCGTGCCTGTGAAAATGTTTACTGACACACAAAGTGCCTTAAAAATTTGATGGGATATTGTTTCTCACTGCGTTACTTACAAAATGTGATCATTTTTGCATTTGAATTTTGTAGACAATGAGTTGAAATACAGAATGTGCCAAATTCAAAGCAATTTGATCAAGTTTAATGTGATTTTTTATGATATTACTCCGCTGTGTGAAATGTCGTTTTTGAGTAGCTATAATGGCGGGAAATTCATAGGTATCATTCAAGGCTCTCTAGCTCAAAATTTTAATGGTCATTAAAGGAAATTTGAAAGTACCATGAAAACCCAGATTTTGAGCTGCGATCAGAGGGTGGCAGGCATGTCCTAGTTGAAACCTTTTACTTGAAGGAAGAGGGCCCGGAAGTAGCCTAATTTAGCGTATAAGCCATTAGACTTATAATTTGTGGCCCGCTACCCGAAATCTTGAGATTTTAGATTTTATAAAAGGTGGCGCCTTACTGAAAAGAAAACAGAAAAGAGAGAGAAAGAGAGAAAAAAAAAAAAACAAAAACAAAAACAACAAAAAAAAAAAAAACAAACAAACAAACAAAAGATTGAAGCCAAGCGTTCAAGGTCTCTGGCCGGCTATGTGTCCTGTCAACTACAACAGAGAACCAACTCAGGCGCCTCTCTAGTACCCTTCTGCATACAGTGACGCTCAGCGTGCTTTGTATACGACCGCAATCTTTCCTCGGGACTCCCCTCAAGGACCGGCGATACATTGGGGAGGAACACTACTCGCCTCCCAGTGCAATCAGAGTAGGACCATGTGTGAACACTACCGTCCGGTTTGACGTCAACGTGCCGCGCAGGTTATAGTAGAGAATGTCTTATATAGTCTGGACATCTGCATCTATCACACATTAGGGTGGAATTTTCCAAGTACAAATTTCAGCCAGATGTAGTGTTCGTAAGAAGTAATTATATTTATCAAATATTTGTAGATAAAAGTTTTAATTATTTTTGCATGTTCCTTGACAAGATTTCACCTACGACTGATGTTTCTCCTTAATATTTCCCATTTTCGTTCCAAATGGAGGCTTATGTCACAGAAACGTCACAATCTTTTTGGTTTTTAGGAAACCTGGAAGTTTATTGTTCGGTACGTGCTGTAGGGTTATTTTCACTGAGGACACTTAAACACACTGAGGTAACTGTTGTAACTTGACCCGTTATGTCTTTTATACATCTGTCGAGGATTGTTTCACTTTATTACTGAAACATTTTCTGGGATCTTTTCTCAGGTCTTCCTGATTTGCATTACAGAGGTTGTTTCATTATTTAATAGGGAATATTTCACTGTTTACTAGTTTTTGTAATGATAGAAAGAAAGTCGTTCTCAAAAAAAAAGTGTTACCAACTTGTTTAATAAATGTTGAATGTAATCCTGAATGGGTTATTTTCAGAACGACACAACATTAACAATTAAAATAACCAAAATTAAAATAATCACCCCCATTTGTATAATAGATCAGGTCATTTTGTACAGGCCTGCAAAGTTTGGGGCAAGTTTCATTTTGTGGCGCACTTAACTTTGCTTACCTAAGGATGAGCACAGTTATCCAAACAATTCTAAGATTTCGCCGAAAGCCCCTCGCGGCCTTTTGGCTAAGATCATGTGTAGTATCTGTTCTTTTCATCCAGTCTAGAATGGAGCCATACATGACAGACCAATGATGAAAATGGTCTGAAGGCCGCGAGGTTGGTCGTTAAGTGTTGTCCTTCAGTGGACGTAATAGCTTCTTCGGGAAGCAGTATCAAGTTTGGTTTCGCCGAACGGCCCTTTGCCAGAGGGTCGGGAGGACTTTAGAAAAAGCCCCTCGCGGCTTTTTGGCTGAGATCATGACGTTTAGTATCTGTTCTCGTAATGAAGTCTAGAATGGAGTATTACATGACAGACTAATGATGTATATGAGAGTCGTACACTACAAAAATCACAACATTTTAAATCTCGGCTCAAGGAAGTCCTACGAAGATAGGAGTTTGACTGTTAAAATTCATTTTTCATGCTGTTTAAATTATAATTTTGAATTTTTCGACTTGAGGTACGCTTAAATTTTTCAAAAACAAGCTACAGTGCTACCACTCTCTGGGCAAATGATTTAAAGCATTCAGACATATACATGACATGTACCTCTCTCCCCGTCTGCCCGTCATCCTGCAATTGAAAGCGTGACCATTTTTCTCTTGTGCACTTTCGCTTGCATATTCTACCATTTCGGGTTAAGTGCTGCACACTAAACTGTGGAGTGGGGCTGACATTGTTTTTCCATAGGTGTCACTAAAATGGAGCATAATTTTGTAATCTTCTTTCTTCCTAGAAATTTACCATCAACCCGACGTAATTATCATTGATTCTGGCTTACCCTTGTCCCACATACCCCATACCTTTACCCACACTACTCTGCGCATGCATTACACATAAATCCATTTTGGTCGTATTTTTTCGAAATTAGAAGTCAAAGCAGCATCAGTTAAGACCGTCTTAAAAAGTTTTCAATTCACACTGGGGGCGATTTTGTCTGTTCCACTAATTGTGCTTCAGGTAGCGGACCATGCACTAACTGCAATTCTCGTGCCTGTGAAAATGTTTACTGACACACAAAGTGCCTTAAAAATTTGATGGGATATTGTTTCTCACTGCGTTACTTACAAAATGTGATCATTTTTGCATTTGAATTTTGTAGACAATGAGTTGAAATACAGAATGTGCCAAATTCAAAGCAATTTGATCAAGTTTAATGTGATTTTTTATGATATTACTCCGCTGTGTGAAATGTCGTTTTTGAGTAGCTATAATGGCGGGAAATTCATAGGTATCATTCAAGGCTCTCTAGCTCAAAATTTTAATGGTCATTAAAGGAAATTTGAAAGTACCATGAAAACCCAGATTTTGAGCTTCGATCAGAGGGTGGCAGGCATGTCCAAGTTGAAACATTTTACTTGAAATAAGAGGGCCCGGAAGTAGCCTAATTTAGCGTATAAGCCATTAGACTTTTAATTTGTGGCCCGCTACCCGAAATCTTGAGATTTTAGATTTTATAAAAGGTGGCGCCTTACTGAAAAGAAAACAGAAAAGAGAGAGAAAGAGAAAAAAAACAAAACACAAAAACAACAACAACAACAACAACAACAAAAAAAAAAAAAAACAAAAGATTGAAGCCAAGCGTTCAAGGTCTCTGGCCGGCTATGTGTCCTGTCAACTACAACAGAGAACCAACTCAGGCGCCTCTCTAGTACCCTTCTGCATACAGTGACGCTCAGCGTGCTTTGTATACGACCGCAATCTTTCCTCGGGACTCCCCTCAAGGACCGGCGATACATTGGGGAGGAACACTACTCGCCTCCCAGTGCAATCAGAGTAGGACCATGTGTGAACACTACCGTCCGGTTTGACGTCAACGTGCCGCGCAGGTTATAGTAGAGAATGTCTTATATAGTCTGGACATCTGCATCTATCACACATTAGGGTGGAATTTTCCAAGTACAAATTTCAGCCAGATGTAGTGTTCGTAAGAAGTAATTATGTTTATCAAATATTTGTAGATAAAAGTTTTAATTATTTTTGCATGTTCCTTGACAAGATTTCACCTACCACTGATGTTTCTCCTTAATATTTCCTATTTTCGTTCCAAATGGAGGCTTATGTCACAGAAACGTCACAATCTTTCTGAATTTTAGGAAACCTGGAAGTTTATTGTTCGGTTCGTGCTGTAGGGTTATTTTCACTGAGGACACTTAAACACACTGAGGTAACTGTTGTAACTTGACCCAATATTTCTTTTATACATCTGTCGAGGATTGTTTCACTTTATTACTGAAAGATTTTCTGGGATCTTTTCTCAGGTCTTCCTGATTTGCATTACAGAGGTTGTTTCATTATTTAATAGGGAATATTTCACTGTTTACTAGTTTTTGTAATGATAGAAAGAACGTCGTTCTCAAAAAAAAGTGTTACCAACTTGTTTAATAAATGTTGAATGTAATCCTAAATGGGTTATTTTCAGAACGACACAACATCAACAATTAAAATAACCAAAATTAAAATAATCACCCCCATTTGTATAATAGATCAGGTCATTTTGTACAGGCCTGCAAAGTTTGGGGCAAGTTTCATTTTGTGGCGCACTTAACTTTGCTTACCTAAGGATGAGCACAGTTATCCGAACAATTCTAAGATTTCGCCGAAAGCCCCTCGCGGCTTTTTGGCTGAGATCATGACGTTTAGTATCTGTTCTCGTAATGAAGTCTAGAATGGAGTATTACATGACAGAATAATGATGTATATGCGAGTCGTACACTACAAAAATCACAACATTTTAAATCTCGGCTCAAGGAAGTCCTACGAAGATAGGAGTTTGACTGTTAAAATTCATTTTTCATGCTGTTTAAATTATAATTTTGAATTTTTCGACTTGAGGTACGCTTAAATTTTTCAAAAACAGGCTACAGTGCTACCACTCTCTGGGCAAATGATTTAAAGCATTCAGACATATACATGACATGTACCTCTCTCCCCGTCTGCCCGTCATCCTGCAATTGAAAGCGTGACGATTTTTCTCTTGTGCACTTTCGCTTGCATATTCTACCATTTCGGGTTAAGTGCTGCACACTAAACTGTGGAGTGGGGCTGACATTGTTTTTCCATAGGTGTCACTAAAATGGAGCATAATTTTGTAATCTTCTTTCTTCCTAGAAATTTACCATCAACCCGACGTAATTATCATTGATTCTGGCTTACCCTTGTCCCACATACCCCATACCTTTACCCACACTACTCTGCGCATGCATTACACATAAATCCATTTAGGTCGTATTTTTTCGAAATTAGAAGTCAAAGCAGCATCAGTTAAGACCGTCTTAAAAAGTTTTCAATTCACACTGGGGGCGATTTTGTCTGTTCCACTAATTGTGCTTCAGGTAGCGGACCATGCACTAACTGCAATTCTCGTGCCTGTGAAAATGTTTACTGACACACAAAGTGCCTTAAAAATTTGATGGGATATTGTTTCTCACTGCGTTACTTACAAAATGTGATCATTTTTGCATTTGAATTTTGTAGACAATGAGTTGAAATACAGAATGTGCCAAATTCAAAGCAATTTGATCAAGTTTAATGTGATTTTTTATGATATTACTCCGCTGTGTGAAATGTCGTTTTTGAGTAGCTATAATGGCGGGAAATTCATAGGTATCATTCAAGGCTCTCTAGCTCAAAATTTTAATGTTCATTAAAGGAAATTTGAAAGTACCATGAAAACCCAGATTTTGAGCTTCGATCAGAGGGTGGCAGGCATGTCCTAGTTGAAACCTTTAACTTGGAGGAAGAGGGCCCGGAAGTAGCCTAATTTAGCCTGTAAGCCATTAGACTTATAATTTGTGGCCCGCTACCCGAAATCTTGAGATTTTAGATTTTATAAAAGGTGGCGCCTTACTGAAAAGAAAACAGAAAAGAGAGAGAAAGAGAAAAAAAAAAAAACAAAAACAACAACAACAACAACAAAAAAAAAACAAAAACAAAAGATTGAAGCCAAGCGTTCAAGGTCTCTGGCCGGCTATGTGTCCTGTCAACTACAACAGAGAACCAACTCAGGCGCCTCTCTAGTACCCTTCTGCATACAGTGACGCTCAGCGTGCTTTGTATACGACCGCAATCTTTCCTCGGGACTCCCCTCAAGGACCGGCGATACATTGGGGAGGAACACTACTCGCCTCCCAGTGCAATCAGAGTAGGACCATGTGTGAACACTACCGTCCGGTTTGACGTCAACGTGCCGCGCAGGTTATAGTAGAGAATGTCTTATATAGTCTGGACATCTGCATCTATCACACATTAGGGTGGAATTTTCCAAGTACAAATTTCAGCCAGATGTAGTGTTCGTAAGAAGTAATTATGTTTATCAAATATTTGTAGATAAAAGTTTTAACTATTTTTGCATGTTCCTTGACAAGATTTCACCTACGACTGATGTTTCTCCTTAATATTTCCCATTTTCGTTCCAAATGGAGGCTTATGTCACAGAAACGTCACAATCTTTCTGGTTTTTAGGAAACCTGGAAGTTTATTGTTCGGTACGTGCTGTAGGGTTATTTTCACTGAGGACACTTAAACACACTGAGGTAACTGTTGTAACTTGATCCAATATTTCTTTTATACATCTGTCGAGGATTGTTTCACTTTATTACTGAAACATTTTCTGGGATCTTTTCTCAGGTCTTCCTGATTTGCATTACAGAGGTTGTTTCATTATTTAATAGGGAATATTTCACTGTTTACTAGTTTTTGTAATGATAGAAAGAAAGTCGTTCTCAAAAAAAGTGTTACCAACTTGTTTAATAAATGTTGAATGTAATCCTAAATGGGTTATTTTCAGAACGACACAACATCAACAATTAAAATAACCAAAATTAAAATAATCACCCCCATTTGTATAATAGATCAGGTCATTTTGTACAGGCCTGCAAAGTTTGGGGCAAGTTTCATTTTGTGGCGCACTTAACTTTGCTTACCTAAGGATGAGCACAGTTATCCGAACATTTCTAAGATTTCGCCGAAAGCCTCTCGCGGCTTTTTGGCTGAGATCATGACGTTTAGTATCTGTTCTCGTAATGAAGTCTAGAATGGAGTATTACACGACAGACTAATGATGTATATGTGAGTCACACACTACAAAAATCACAACATTTTAAATCTCGGCTCAAGGAAGTCCTACGAAGATAGGAGTTTGACTGTTAAAATTCATTTTTCATGCTGTTTAAATTATAATTTTGAATTTTTCGACTTGAGGTACGCTTAAATTTGTCAAAAACAGGCTACAGTGCTACCACTCTCTGGGCAAATGATTTAAAGCATTCAGACATATACATGACATGTACCTCTCTCCCCGTCTGCCCGTCATCCTGCAATTGAAAGCGTGACGATTTTTCTCTTGTGCACTTTCGCTTGCATATTCTACCATTTCGGGTTAAGTGCTGCACACTAAACTGTGGAGTGGGGCTGACATTGTTTTTCCATAGGTGTCACTAAAATGGAGCATAATTTTGTAATCTTCTTTCTTCCTAGAAATTTACCATCAACCCGACGTAATTATCATTGATTCTGGCTTACCCTTGTCCCACATACCCCATACCTTTACCCACACTACTCTGCGCATGCATTACACATAAATCCATTTAGGTCGTATTTTTTCGAAATTAGAAGTCAAAGCAGCATCTGTTAAGACCGTCTTAAAAAGTTTTCAATTCACACTGGGGGCGATTTTGTCTGTTCCACTAATTGTGCTTCAGGTAGCGGACCATGCACTAACTGCAATTCTCGTGCCTGCGAAAATGTTTACTGACACACAAAGTGCCTTAAAAATTTGATGGGATATTGTTTCTCACTGCGTTACTTACAAAATGTGATCATTTTTGCATTTGAATTTTGTAGACAATGAGTTGAAATACAGAATGTGCCAAATTCAAAGCAATTTGATCAAGTTTAATGTGATTTTTTATGATATTACTCCGCTGTGTGAAATGTCGTTTTTGAGTAGCTATAATGGCGGGAAATTCATAGGTATCATTCAAGGCTCTCTAGCTCAAAATTTTAATAGTCATTAAAGGAAATTTGAAAGTACCATGAAAACCCAGATTTTGAGCTTCGATCAGAGGGTGGCAGGCATGTCCTAGTTGAAACCTTTTACTTGGAGGAAGAGGGCCCGGAAGTAGCCTAATTTAGCGTGTAAGCCATTAGACTTATAATTTGTGGCCCGCTACCCGAAATCTTGAGATTTTAGATTTTATAAAAGGTGGCGCCTTACTGAAAAGAAAACAGAAAAGAGAGAGAAAGAGAGAAAAAAAAAAAGATTGAAGCCAAGCGTTCAAGGTCTCTGGCCGGCTATGTGTCCTGTCAACTACAACAGAGAACCAACTTAGGCGCCTCTCTAGTACCCTTCTGCATACAGTGACGCTCAGCGTGCTTTGTATACGACCGCAATCTTTCCTCGGGACTCCCCTCAAGGACCGGCGATACATTGGGGAGGAACACTACTCGCCTCCCAGTGCAATCAGAGTAGGACCATGTGTGAACACTACCGTCCGGTTTGACGTCAACGTGCCGCGCAGGTTATAGTAGAGAATGTCTTATATAGTCTTGACATCTGCATCTATCACACATTAGGGTGGAATTTTCCAAGTACAAATTTCAGCCAGATGTAGTGTTCGTAAGAAGTAATTATGTTTATCAAATATTTGTAGATCAAAGTTTTAATTATTTTTGCATGTTCCTTGACAAGATTTCACCTACGACTGATGTTTCTCCTTAATATTTCCCATTTTCGTTCCAAATGGAGGCTTATGTCACAGAAACGTCACAATCTTTCTGGTTTTTAGGAAACCTGGAAGTTTATTGTTCGGTACGTGCTGTAGGGTAATTTTCACTGAGGACACTTAAACACACTGAGGTAACTGTTGTAACTTGACCCAATATTTCTTTTATACATCTGTTGAGGATTGTTTCACTTTATTACTGAAACATTTTCTGGGATCTTTTCTCAGGTCTTCCTGATTTGCATTACAGAGGTTGTTTCATTATTTAATAGGGAATATTTCACTGTTTACTAGTTTTTGTAATGATAGAAAGAAAGTCGTTCTCAAAAAAGTGTTACCAACTTGTTTAATAAATGTTGAATGTAATCCTAAATGGGTTATTTTCAGAACGACACAACATCAACAATTAAAATAACCAAAATTAAAATAATCACCCCCATTTGTATAATAGATCAGGTCATTTTGTACAGGCCTGCAAAGTTTGGGGCAAGTTTCATTTTGTGGCGCACTTAACTTTGCTTACCTAAGGATGAGCACAGTTATCCGAACATTTCTAAGATTTCGCGTTGGTCGTTTAGTGTTGTCCTTCAGTGGACGTAATAGCTTCTTCGGGAAGCAGTATCAAGTTTGGTTTCGCCGAACGGCCCTTTGCCAGAGGGTCGGGAGGACTTTAGAAAAAGCCTCTCGCTGCTTTTTGGCTGAGATCATGACGTTTAGTATCTGTTCTCGTAATGAAGTCTAGAATGGAGTGTATTACATGACAGACTAATGATGTATATGTGAGTCGCATACTACAAAAATCACATTTTAAATCTCGGCTCAAGGAAGTCCTACGAAGATAGGAGTTTGACTGTTAAAATTCATTTTTCATGCTGTTTAAATTATAATTTTGAATTTTTCGACTTGAGGTACGCTTAATATTTTCAAAAACAAGCTACAGTGCTACCACTCTCTGGGCAAATGATTTAAAGCATTCAGACATATACATGACATGTACCTCTTTCCCCGTCTGCCCGTCATCCTGCAATTGAAAGCGTGACGATTTTTCTCTTGTGCACTTTCGCTTGCATATTCTACCATTTCGGGTTAAGTGGTGCACACTAAACTGTGGAGTGGGGCTGACATTGTTTTTCCATAGGTGTCACTAAAATGGAGCAAAATTTTGTAATCTTTCTTCCTAGAAATTTACCATCAACCCGACGTAATTATCATTGATTCTGGCTTACCCTTGTCCCACATACCCCATACCTTTACCCACACTACTCTGCGCATGCACTACACATAAATCCATTTAGGTCGTATTTTTTCGAAATTAGAAGTCAAAGCAGCATCTGTTAAGACCGTCTTAAAAAGTTTTCAATTCACACTGGGGGCGATTTTGTCTGTTCCACTAATTGTGCTTCAGGTAGCGGACCATGCACTAACTGCAATTCTCGTGCCTGTGAAAATGTTTACTGACACACAAAGTGCCTTAAAAATTTGATGGGATATTGTTTCTCACTGCGTTATTTACAAAATGTGATCATTTTTGCATTTGAATTTTGTAGACAATGAGTTGAAATACAGAATGTGCCAAATTCAAAGCAATTTGATCAAGTTTAATGTTTAGAGCTCAAAATTTTAATGGTCATTAAAGGAAATTTGAAAGTACCATGAAAACCCAGATTTTAAGCTTCGATCAGAGGGTGGCAGGCATGTCCTAGTTGAAACCTTTTACTTGGATCCGGAAGTAGCCTAATTGAGTGTGTAAGCCATTGAACTTATAACTAGTGGCCCGCTACCCGAAATCTTGAGATTTTAGATTTTATAAAAGGTGGCGCCCCACTGAAAAGAAAACACAAAAAAAAAGGAAAAAAACAAACAAACAAACAAACAAACAAACAAAAGATTGAAGCCAAGCGTTCAAGGTCCCTGGTCCGGCTATGTGTCCTGTCAACTAGAACAGAGAACCAACTTAGGCGCCTCTCTAGTACTCTTCTGCATACAGTGACGCTCAGCGTGCCGGCGGTACATTGGGGAGGAATACTACTCGCCCCCGTTGCAATCAGAGTAGGACCATGTGTGAACACTACCGTCCGGTTTGGCGTCAACGTGCCGCGCAGGTTATAGTAGAGAAAGCGTTATATAGCCTGGACATCTGCATCTATCACACGTTGGGGTGGGATTTTCCAAGTGCAAATTTCAGCCAGATGTAGTTTTAGTAGAAAGGAATTACTCCAAAAGAGCGAAGCTTCACTCTTGATGCAGTTCCTTTTTGAAGTGTGAACTTTCACTCTTACTGGATTGAATTTAAAGGGCAAGAGCAGTCATCCCAAATTAGAGTAGTGTAGTAGACTGACCAGTTTCATAATTGGCTGCTGGGAGTTCATGTGACAATATTTTTTCTCTTGAAATGAGAAATATACCAGAAATAATTTCTTGGTTTACCTTGAATATGCAATAGTTAAGTCATTAAAGCAATGAAAGATAAAATGAAGAGAAATAATGCAAAAAATGTGTTATTTAGCTTTTTCTTCAAAATAGGTTTTGGGGGACTGCTCTTTACCTTTAAAGTGTACCTCAAGTTAAAAAAAAACTTTGTAGGGTATTCTTGAGCTGAGATACAAAATATTTAAATCTTTTTCACTTACAAATTGGTCCATTGTGCAATAATTTTTGAATTTCTTGTTGAACAACTCACTTTACCTGGTTTGTTTTCTTTTAAAACTAAAAAATGTTTTTATGACCTTGAACACTTCCTGTTTGCTTGCATAGCATGTTGCAGAGGGAGGGCTTAATTGATTAATTAATTGATTGATTAATTAATTAATTGATTTAACATATAATCCATAAAAGCAAGAGTACTATCACACCTTGGTACAAGGTGAAGCAATTTCGGAAAAACAAAGAAATAAAAAGATTGTTATTTGAGAAGTGCAACAATGACATCCATTGTAATTTGAGTGAATAAATTTCAACATTTTATTTCACAGCTTAAGAATGTCCTATGAAGATAGGAATTGGACTGTTAGAATTTACATTTGAATAGATTTTAGAATCACGCTCTTTAATATGTATTTTTGAATTCTTTTTTGTTAGGTACATTTTAAGTCTCCTTGGAAATAGCACTCTTATAAGGTGAATTCATGCTTTTCACTCTATTGGAGGGTGACTAAGTTCATGTTCCTGCTCTTGCAAGATAAAATCGTGTCTCAAACATAGAATCACAATGAAAACAATAAAGCCTGCAATTCATGAAGTAAGGGCAAAAATGTGGGGTTGTGGGAGCGGAAAGTCAAAAATTGTTTTCAACAAATCACCAACAAGCAAAATGGGTGATTTTTGTGGATTCAGAGCCAGTGTAATAAGCACCTTTTGAAAGGTAGAGCAACAACTGCCCAACCTTTTAACACTATGTATGCACAGTTAAAAATAGGACATTTTTCAATTGGGAAAATGTTTGTCAATTGGCAAGCACTACAAAAACTCAGTCTTAATAATGGAAGTTCTGGTACTTTGTTGCATTTTTTACTGTATTTTATTGACATCCCAGTCACATACAAGTTGTTAACCAAGTGAGTTTGTTCACCAAGAACATGAGAAGTGTAGCCTTAAATAACAAAAGTGAGATAGTGCTTTACTTGTAAAAAAAAAAAAAAAACATTCTTAATTTTATTGCAAAATGTTAATGCACAAAATGACTGAAACAATCCTGATTGTTTGTGAGACCTTTCGCTCTCAGCAATTCTGTTTCTTTACTGCTGACTCTCTTTGGACCCTAAGAAACGTTTGCCTGACCAACTGAATGGGTCAAATGGGACAGTCCCTTTTGGTCTGTTAGTTGACCCCCTACGATTCAATTAAAATATCCCAACTGGAGTAATTTATCTACCAACACTATATCTTCTAAATCAATGTCAATTGCCCCATCCCAGTTTCAGTTCTTTTAACTAATATCAGTTCTATGATATTAATTAAAACAGTAATCACCTGCAGCGCCACCTAAGAGGCAAACATTCCCTTGTTGTTTTACCTTAATTGCACTATGCCACACTCTTCAGAGTGCTTCATTGCATGTGATCTTTTAACCAATAACTGTGGCCTATAAAAAAAGTTTGAGTATGTCCTACTATCACCTTCTGCCAACCACAGTGTATTCACTAATAGTGAATTCTGACTACTCCAGGCTTGAAAGACCCGATTGCCCAAATGAAAACTTAAAACTCTTTGAGAAGACTCACACAATTGTTAAAAACAGTTTCCATTAAAAAATATCCTCCTGGAAAAGTTTAAAAGCTCTGGTCCATGATATGCAATGCTTCATTCCTACTTAAGTATCAACCCGACTTGCTCAATTTATTCCGTCTTAGTTTTAATTAAAACCCTTTTCTGCTGTCCTGGGAGTGATTAATTCAAGGAGATGAAAGAGGCAATGAGAAGGAAGATATTCCCCAGTGTCATTATTCCCTCTCAACCCACCCCCTCCCCCTTAGTCAACTTTCAACCACAACTTGTTCATATACCACTGTTTTCATGCGCAGGTCTTCTTGTTTATTCAAACAAAATATTTTGATTCAAAAGACAAAAAAAGAAATGTTTGTTCATTCCTTAAATAACCACAATAGAGCAAACCTGAGTAAAATGGAATAGGCCAAGATATATTTATGAAAGGATAATGCAATATCACATGACCATTATGAACCAAAAGAAATGAAGATAATTACAAAGTAGGAATGCACATGTGATAACATAGTAATTAAGTAAGGGAAGCCAGATTAATTTTGGATACAGTTTTGCTGTCCCATATTCCGAGTATATGTTATGGGAAGATCCTCATTTCTGAATGTCCAATACATTCTATAGGGCAGAGTCAATTATCTAACTGGCCAGTTATGGCCAAGTCGCTTATGTATTATTTCCTTCACCCACCTGCCCATACTGGACATTTAGATAAATGACTCTCCCCTTATGCTAAAAAGGGGTGTGGTCAGGTGATTACATCAATAATGTTAAAGAGATTCATGTTTAATGAAAAGTCACAGTTCATCAGATCTCAAAGTTTTCAAATGTCAAATGGGTGTCTTAATTGTCACATTTTTTTATGCTTTTTGCAATCACATCAACTTAGTGAGAGACAATACTTGTCTTGAAAAAATTTTGAATTCCATGGTTTCATAATTTGTAGAAAAAAGAACAAGAAAATAAATGCAGCATAAA